>JAYGXS010000007.1:33833632-33848904 GCA_036362985.1 Ligula intestinalis | reverse complement strand
CTGCGTCCCCGATCTTGGGTATATACTGGACATCTTCGCTTGCGATGATCGAAATAACACATAACTATGAGCTCCTGTAACGACCGTATGGGGTTTTAATTGGTGCTGTGATTTCTTCACACTTTGACTTCGGCTTATTAAGTGCCACGATATTGCCAACCATATTAGATGCGGGCTTAATAATTCTAAGACAATTACGTTCGAATCGTTGCTAGGCTCTGCCCTTGCCACGTGACTGCTGATCTTGCTCAGTCAATGTCTGAGTGCGCAGGATGAGAACGGCAAGTCGTTGCACTTGTTTCTGGACTGGAGGCCTGAAGGGCGTGCCTCGCGCCGGTCAGGTCTCCACTTGACTGATTCCAGGGCCAAGCAACCACTCTGATGACGAGTGCTGAATCAAGAGTCAGGCTGCAACACCTTCATTTTGTGCCACCAAAGTTAAGTCTTGGTGCGCGCATAAAGACGTCTCCGACCACACGAGCTCCCCGCACCTAAATCTGCGTCCGTTCGTCTTGCTTTTATAGCTATGAAACCAGGCCCGTGTGGGAGATGAAAGAGTGCGGCGCAGATTAAAGCAAATTCTGCTACCGCCATATCGCTTACTTTCCGGGTTAAGTCACCTTCTGTTACACGCGTAGACTCCGCTGGTGCACACGGCACGCATCTCGTGGAAATTAACACGGTCGAACTGTCTCTTATTCATGTGCCTGTGCGTTTGCTTTGCGGCAGGTTCATGTGGCAGCGCACATAACAACGTAAACGTGTGGGGAACGCTGGGAATGCGCAAATTAATAATTTATGCGTTCAAAGTCTAGTTACTTGAATTACTTTGATTTCTTCTTCTTGGTCTACGTAGTCAGACAAGCAGCGGCATGCAGTACAGTGCGATGTCTTCACTTCAAACACCCTGAAAGTTCGGAAGACTTCGAGTGAGGATGGTCTCCCAGAGCTTGCTCTGCTATGACATACTGCATTGATTGTACTTGACTATGTGGACTACAGAAACTATCTTTACTGACTGGTCACTGTCCATTATCTTTCCGATACCAAAGTGCGGTGAATTGTCCACATTTTTTTTTCTAATTATCTTGGCATTAGTCTCATCGATATAGCCGCCGAAGTAATTGCGAATAACCTCCTCTGAGGATTTTCCATTGATAGTCGTCACGAAGGAGGATTTTGTGCAAGAAGAGGGTGTGTTCCTCATAGCTTCATTCTACGTCGCATTCTGGAACACGGATACCAGAATCAGCAGGCCAAAGCCATCCCTCTTATTGACTTCAAGACCGCCTTGGATTCCATCGACAAATAAGCCTTATGGGAAATCTTGCTTGCTGATGTTCTCTAAATAAATCTGCTCAGCATGATTGAAGCCTACTACAACGTTATATTAGCTCAAGTAAGAGCTCTTAGAGAGGAGGCAGAGTCTTTCCCACTGAAAAGTTGGACATCAAGCGGATGGGCTTCGTAACCGTTTAGGGCTTGCGACGCAGGATGAAAATAGCAGGTCGGTATTTGCAATGAGCTTACTTTCGATCACCGCCAATAGGCCGCCGCTTGCCGTAACACTCGTGAAGACGATTCATCTAACACCATAAGCTATTCGGATCAAGTACAAGTAAAAAAAAGCAGTAAGAAGGCAATTTACTAATATTATTTCAGTATGCAAGAGATACTCTGGTCTTGTGTGGTATATTTTAATGCTCATTCCTTGACACAAATCTAACAGCCCGAGAAACGCAACGAGCAGATTACTTGCTTTCGAGGTCTCCTCAGGTTTTGAGTCACATTTCAAAAGTCATCAACAGTAAACTGTGTAAAAGAGTTCCAGCAATCTGCGAAATTCCATACTATTCGGGAAATATGATGCTCCGCATCTTGTATTTGGACAACAGAACTTTCGTAATTGTTATGGGTTGTTCTGTTATTACTGGCATCTTTTGTTCCAATAATTCCAAGTAAATCTGAAAATCATCGAAAAAAGACTAACTTCTGTACAGCAGTTTGCTCCGAATAATATTCTTTCGAGGTATTGTAAACAAACCGAAACAAGTTACAGTTTGTGTTTGCATGAAAATCTCTTACACTACCGATAAACGCCCTAGGTGCTTATCGCATGAGATGTTCACATAAGTACGAACTGTGTTGAGTTTTTGACAAAAATGAAGATCTAAGCGGGGGTTCAATATTAATTGAGACACGGCATAATCCACAAACATTTCAGTGACAAGAAACGCTACGGCTTATGAGCGGATTTCCATTAGGTATCCTGCATAAACTACACACCGCAATACACACCGCATGCATCGTGTCCTATTTTCCAGGATTCCCACGAAGCCTCGCAAGCAGACTCGCAGCGGTCCTGAAGGCTCCGTGCTCAGTCCGACACACTCTAACATCTACACGCGACAGCCCCCAATCCCCCGGGCCCCTGCGCAATTGGTATCGTACTTGGCCGATATTACGTTCTTCGGCCGGCACAATTAATTTGATGAGGCTGTGCGGTTCTTCTCGGAATTAAAACCTGCTGTCGAAAACGTCTTCATCCAGCGCGGAATAATGATCTCGGAAATCAAGTTGCGTTCCAATGGACCCAACAGAGTTCAATCTGCATCTGGCCATCAGCGTCACCGATGCGTCCTTACCACTTTTTTGTAAGCACAAGCTCCTTGGGATACGTTTCGATTCGTTTTTTAAATTGGCGGACCGAAGCGAGACAAAGTGAGCCGCTGCACCAAGGTTTACAAGGCTCTAGTGAGTACATCCTGGGGTTGTGCGAACGAGACCTCGACGACCACATTCACATGCAACCCCCACAACGCAGTCCTAGGCCAGCTGTTCTGGTGAACCTGTTCGCAACCCGGTCACCCTAGTCATCACCAATGCCACGCAATTTAACCCAGACACAACGTTCGGCCATGTATTTGAGCACTTCACAAGAACGCTGTGGTCTCTTGTCTCTCCGATCTATCCACTGATGGCTCTGTCATCATGACAGGCCTCCAGTGTCTTCATCAGAGAGCCGTTTTCGAGGAAAGACGACGCTATCAACCCTTGATACTTTTGGGGGGCTTCCTTCCTCCAAGTACGGACTGAGAACGGCAACTTCCGAAGACCACTCACTGCTCTTTTGCTCAACTACGCAGTGGCTACTCAATTCTCCTTCGCCAGTAACAAAACCGGCTTGACCCGTCCGCGCCCGACAGCTGTCCCGATTGCGGCGTTTCTGCGCGTGAGTGTCAGCATCCACTTTACTGCAGTTCCCAGCCAGGCACCAAACTCATCTTCGAGAACCTTTGGCTCAAGCCTGTCAAGGTCGCGGTTTTTCTCCGTATTTAAACTAAAAACATTTTGGAATAACATTGTTACATTCTAAAATGTCAATTGACCTCAGAAATAAGCGGACGTTTTTCGTTACGGCAATGCATTCTGGCAGGAGTTTTCTTGGTAGTGAACATATGTTCTTATTTATATGCAAATGCCTAATCCAACGCTTCCCATAAGACAGAAACTAGGGGCTTTTCAAATGCGATATCACTATCCCAACCTAAGCCTAACCCTAAACCTAAACCTTAGCCTTACCCTAACATTTAACCTAACCTTAACCCTAACACTTACCCTAACCGCAGCACTTACCCTCACCATAAACCTGACTCTTACCCTAACCATAAGCCTTAACCTAACCCTATCACTTACCCTAACCGTAAACCTAAAACTTACCCTAAGCGTAACCCTAGCAGAAATTACTTGTGTAGGCTTGTAAATATGAATAGGAACATATGTACGCTAGCAAGGAAACTCCTGCCGACTTTCTGTACTGTTTAAACGCTCAAGAGCTTCCAAAAGCCGATTAATTTGCAAGGGGCACGCGTCGGAGACATTATAAGCTACCGTGAGAATGGACTTTGCGTGGACAAGGACCAGTCAATAATTGCCACCAACACCACCTCCCCTACCAACCCCATTTATTCGTAGCTGACGTTTACTGTTCTCATTTACTCTGACAATGAATTCTCCTGTGGAGCCAAAAGCTCAGACTAAAACTACCGTTCTAGAGATCGCGTCTTCCTCTTGTTAACACATTTTTTCCAATTCATTCTCTCTTCGCAGATATGTGGTTTGAGGATCCTTCTGCCTGGAACACAACTAACAGCGAAACAATCATCCAATTTAAACCACTATGCCTGTCTTAAAGGTGAGCATTTAATATATTAGGTGACCTTGTCGGACATCTTAGAGCTCAGTGCAATATCAGCTTACTTCATGCTTAGCGCAGCTCACAGGAATCAATACATGATCCACGGATAAACAAATTTGCATGTCGCCATTTGTTGATGTCACCGCTATCCCCCATTAGATTAGGCAATTTTGAGTAAACGTCGAATTTGATTGCCTTAGGATGAACCTTGCTTCAGAAGCAGATCGTTTTGTGTGTAATGAAGAAGTTTTACTGATCCCGTTGAATTTTCAAACTACATGTTATAACAGTGATGACTTTTCCGTCATTTTTAATAATTGCGACGAAGTCCACCACAACATAGTTATGTGCTATGATGCTTAATATTTCTCATAGTAAACACGGCGTGTAACATGTGATATTTGTACCCGATGGTTTCACAGACGTTCGATACGGGGCTAAACAACTGGAAGTTTTCCTTAAATAGTGAAGTAGTTTAGCTCCCAACCCATTAAACAATGCCTAATTGGGCAACAGTGCAATTCAGTTCATATGGTGGCTCTGGCTTTGAGTAAATAAATATGAACAGGGGACATCGAACTGCTCTGGCCCTTCTGCGTGTGAAAGGATAAGAGCATTAGGACAGTTTGACCGGTCTCTCTAAAGCGGATTTGTCACAAAATGACATGCTCCAAAAAACTGTATCTCAAGAAAAGAAAAATTAAAAGGTAAGGCGTGTTTGGGGTGCGAAACATCTCTATCCCAAACTTCGGGAGGTTTTAAACTTAAAGCATATTCTAGCAAAGTGAAGCAGGCAAATTTACCGAAAAGGGTGCCTAGCGCGTCGTAGTTCATCAAGTGGTCACGCAAAAAACGGTAAGGTAGACTGATGTTTATTAAATGAACTCAACGGTAACACACCAATACCTAACCAACCAGCCACCTTCCAAAATGATGCCAGCAGAAATTTCCTTGGTAGTAGCGGGAAAAAAATCCACACCTCCAGGTTTGTCTACAGAGATTGGAGCTCGATGCGAGCTCGATTTGAGCACGATTACGGTAAGGGTTAGGAGCTAGGATTAGGATGATGTTTAGGGTCAGTGGTTAGGGTTAGGGTAAGGGTTACGGTAAAGGTTAGGGGTAAGGGTGAGGGTAAGTGTTAGGAGTTAGATTAAGGGTTTGGGTTATGGTCAGGGTTAGGGTGAAGGTTAGGGTTATGTTTAGGGCAAGATTTAGGGTAAGGCCTAGAATAATGGTTAGGTTTATGGTAAGGATTAGCGTAAGGTTTAGTGTGGGATAGTGATATCTTATGTAAAGCGCCCAAAGTTTCAATTTACATTTTCAAAATGTCATCAAAAATGTCATTATCATTGTGTTTTGGTCATAGGAAAGTTTTTGGTGTAAAACTTCAAATTTCCACGTTTGTCGACAGCAATACATGCTCGATTCGATCTCAGTTCAAGCTCGATTTGTTATTCGGGCCTTTTTGCGATTTACGCGCCCAATGCCGTCCGCCGTCTGACATTTTTTTTCTTATTTTCACAAAACCCGTTTTTGTTAAATCCGTTTTATCAACTTTAAAAGTCTTTTTTATGACTACCATATAAGAACAACAAACGGCTTTTTGTATCAGAGACAACTACCAAGGAAACTCTTGCCATAATGCCACCACGGTCACAACATGGTTGTTCGATCATGCCAAACAAAAAATTTACCTATCCCAATTGCACTCTCGCTTTCCACAATGATCTCACTCCGATTTCCTGACGGATTCAGGAAGACCAGTGATCAGATTAAGTTCGATGACTTACAATCTACACAGCCTGCCTTCAATGCTACACTATCTTGATCCGCAGGGACATACTGAAGTGCTTCTTGTGTTAAGGCAAGCGATAGGGGTCAATAGAAAACTTTCTCTAGTGGGAGGTAGTTTGAATACAATACTTCTGCCGTGATAATATGACCATTATCCCCCCCCAGAACGTGTTGCGCCCTTATTAGACTACATAGTTACCGATTTGGCAGCGGTAGGTCAACACATTTTAGGCTAGCCGTTTGGGTTCAAAAGTTAGTCACATCACCTTAAGATTCTAACAGTCCACAAATGTTATCTGATCTGAACCAGGCGTTAAAGGACTAAACGGGCGCACAGGATATTGTGCAGAAGAGAGTTAGAGAGAGTGGGTTATTCTGAAGGCAAGATCCAACATGCTCAGCATTTAAAGGAGAGCATGGTATAAGGATAGGTAAAGAGTCGTAGGACTAAGTTTGTTTTGGAAAATATTTGGACGTGTCCAATAGCAAACGAGCGCGATAATTCATCGACACCTGGCACTCTAACGCGACTAACATTAACCCTGACATTGATTTGGACGAGCATCACGAAAGGATAGGCACACAGTTTACTGACGCACGCTCAAGTCCTAGAAAACAGTAATAATCACAATATCACTACTAATACTATTGCTACTACTGTTACCTTATGAATATCGATATCATTTTCATTACTACTACTGCATTACTACTGCCTTACTACTGCTACTGCTACTTCGAATAATTTATACTGGGCCGAACACAACGAATGACAGTTGAAAACGCCCAAAAAGCTAGTCGATGCTGGGCCACGTAAAATAGCACTGGACCACAACCTCAGATCCGAACACAGCGAACGGTGCACAGCGCACTGACAGTCTGATTCAACCGCATCGGCCACACTGGTGTCCATTCCTACACAGAAAGCCGTACCGCTCCTCATCCTCCTCGCCCACCGCAAGTGCTACTGAAATCCTTTGTCCAGTGACCCTCGCCCCCTCTTCATGCATTGGCTACCTGTCTATTTTTCCCTGTCCTATCGCACACACCTGCCTTAAACGGCCATTTCACTTTGTAAATTGAACATTTAGTCTGACAACGGGCCGTAGCCTGCTTTTTAAAAATGCACAAGTAAATGTTGTATTTCCGATTAACATTGCTTTTTTATCATAGTATCTCGGAATGCAGTCTATTTCTTCTAATCAGGAAAATATGCATTCACGAACGCAAGAGAATACTCGTATTCCAGGAATTTCTATTGGTAAAGAAGACGTATGGTCGATCACGGGAACAACATTTATTTTTTCCTGAGCTTTTGAGCTCTTAAAAGAGCCCATCGTCAGAGGTGGAGAAACAGCAACAAATGTGGAAGCTACTTGGGGCGTGTGTACAATAATTAAAATTTTGAACGTGCAGAAAATCAATAATTGTGTGTGCTGCCGGCTTGCCACTGAGGGCTGTGCTAGCCAGTGCCGGTAGGCAAGATCGACAAGTTGTGTGGAAATATTTACAGAAATAGAATCGTCAACAAAACAAGTAATAGGTCTGGTGGGAGGGATGAGCAATTAAAAAGTCATAGGAGAAGGGAAGGAGGATGAGAAGCGAGGAATTATTTAGGCTTGGGCGCATTATTTGACAACGTGTTTATCTCTCTTTTGAAAATGATTTAGACAAGCACAATCCAGGTTCATACGGTCTAGGTAAGCTTCCTGAGTTCTCATTTTCTGAACAGGGTTTGGGCATTCTTTGCCTACTCTTTTTCCTCGTCAGTTTCCTAGTTTATTTATTCATGTTGACAGACTACGAAACCTAGGCACTTGCCTATTTATACGCTGCGCACCTTTTGGACTTTCAACTTCGCTGTCTCTTAATCTGTGAGTTAATTACTCGACTACAGTTAACATTACTCACCTTATTGTCTGAAATTTGAAAGCACTTTAATTTGGAAAAGGTCTTTTTTGGGAAACTTTGCTATTGCATATTTTAGTCTATACCAGATCTTTTCTCCGTTTTCAGTTGGTCTGAACTAAGGTGCGTTCATTAATTATTCTCTATCGTATGACATAAGCACTTCCATGAACGAATTTTATGCTTACTACGGCACTCACAAATGGCGAAATTTGCAAAGCTGCCTCGCAATTGATACACCATGGGAACAGATTTTTTATGTATTGCAAGAGGAGCAGCAGAAATAAACTAAAACATGGAAATCACAAATAAAACAATAAATTGGCCCTCCCTTTTCAGCCGTAAAATTTGGGAACGAATTCGAAGTCGAAACCACAACAACGGTCCTTTAAAATGTCGCTGTACCTGCGAAATTATTTCCATCAGCGCACATGGATTGAAAATAGATTCAGTTAGTCTAATAATGGAAGTTTGTACGCTTTCAAAATGTCAGGAACGTAAAAAGTTGGTTCCCGTGATCGTCTCTTCTTCTCAAAAAGCTTTCGATTTAATGAAATCTTATCTCTATAAAAATGGTATTTACCAGACAGGCAAAGAAATATTTAGAAGTCCTTGAAGTGCTGACATGTGAACTAACCGTTAATTTACAAATTCACTCGCCTGAAAATGTGCAAGCAAGCCAATTTTATACATGTTTATCCTTTAAGGTAGCCTAGATAATACTTCACCAAATTTTGCATGAAATCGGCCTCGCAACAGGTGCATTCAAAAAAGACGGTATCGTCAATATAAACTTGAGCTATCGTAAGGTATCAAAATTATTGAATATTAAGCATAACGGCACATTCACACTGGTATTGGAGTAATGATCAAACTCATGCAAATTAAGGAAAATTATGTGGTCAACGGCCACCACTGCAGTTTGCTTACATTGGTTATTGTGGTCCAGAGCCTCACTAACACATAAAACAAAAAGGACTCAATTCTGAAATGTAAATAGTAAAATATAACTTACTGTCCTTCTTCTAAATGAATAGAAGATGTAAATTAACCCCGTTACAGTCAAACCGACCGCGAGGCGTCTTTATCCTTGCTCGCAAGACCATTTCAAGTAAAGGGCACATAATTTAAAGAAAAGCAGCAGTTAAGGCCCGCATGCTGTTATTAGTTTTGTGTTTAAGCTAGCCATGTGGAGCGACGGCTTGGGGCCCGCATTCACGAGCACGAGCTGGTAAGTCCTCTTGTACCTGGTTTTTCCAGCAAAAGTGGTTTATGTGGGCCCATTCATATACCTTTAGTCCCAGAATTTTGTCCTGCAAAAACAGTGGTTAAATAGTTTTTGTTCAGAGAAAATTCCCATTTCTACGGTTGAAAAGTCGTGTTGGCAAACGATCGTTTTCGGTCATTCATCGTCAGGCCAGTACATGACATGGGGAATAAAATTGTTCAATTAATTACAGCGATTATATAATCGTCAGGTTAGGGAAGGGGGGAGGGGGAGGAAAACGGTGAGGGTAATTAAGCAGCTGCGTTTTCCCTCGTCTCCTGAACGCAGGCGCCTGCGCGGGTAGGACGCTGGTTGCCATGCCCAGATGAGACAGGGGGGATGTTCTCGCGGTCCGTGGATTGAGTTCTGTATGTCAGCCGCGCAGCTTGCGTTTGACTATTCTCCGTAGCTTCGTCTTATTTGGCTTCAGTAGGTGTTGGATTTCCGCGTGTAGTCGGCCAAGGGAGGCCGATGGCTTGAACCAGCGCCTTTTGACAGCATAGAATGGGTTTTGCTAGCCGGATTGCCACTGCTTCTACTGTGGCTAACACCCTTTGCGCAGGCCTTTGGAGAAGTGCGTTGGCGTGCGGTATATGATCCGAAAGGCTCTACTCGCGTCCACTTGGTGGTTTGTATCAATTAGGCGGGCGAGGATTGAGCTTGAGGTCGGTCTATTCTCCCCTCTGCTGAGCCAAGCTGGTATGTGCTCACGCATTCTCTTCTCCAGACGTCGCGTTGTTCGGCCAATATAGCCCGCTCCACAGGAACAGGTGAACGAATAGATGCACATAGATGTGGCCTGAAACGGTAGTCTGTCCTTACCTCCCATTCGTAGAAGGGGAGAGTTAGTGAAGAGAACCCGCAAGTTTGCAGGCGGGAAGGCATTCATAACCGCTGTCCTCAGGCGCCGTCTTACTAGTTCACTCGTTGCGTCTCCAATAAACGGCAGTCTTATAAACATACCTTTCTTTTTCACCGTTGCAATTGCGACCTTTGCGGCACGATCCTTGATGTTCTGAAGGATGAACCGTTCCGGATAACCTTTTTCTTGGAGTGTGTCCTTTAGTTGCTGCAATTCTACTTCCACTATTTCAGGAGAGCAGATACGGCGTATTCTGGCTGCCATTCCCTGGACTAAGTACCGCTTGACGTTGAGGGAGACGCAACTGTGAAAATTAACGTATTGCCCAGTCCAGGTTTTCTTTCTAAATAGTCGGCGTTGTATCGAGCCATCTTCTTGCCTGTGTACGAGGACGTCTAGGAAAGTGAGTTCCTCGTTCGCCTCTGTTTCCACTGTAAATGTGAGTGCTGTGTGGGCGCTATTAAATTTTCGGACTAGACCATCAATATCAGCGGTCTTCTTTGTCAGGCAAAAGATGTCGTCCACATATCGACCATAGAACTTAAGGTCATTGATAGTGTCTTTGAGCTTCGTTTCCTCGATCTTGCCCATGAAGACATTCGCCAGGAATGGTCCAAGTGGTGTGCCCATGGCCACTCCGTCAATTTGCTTTTATAGCCGGCCATTACAGATAAACTGTACATTTTGTGTACAGCATGTCAGTAGATCTTTCAGCCGGGAAAAAAAAGAGGCAGATAAGGAAATCTTACGAAGTAAGTGCAAAAAGAACAGAATGTAGTCGAAGTTGCTTCCGGCGGCCGCTGGAAGTAAGTTTTTTGGCATGTAAATTGAAGGTGTGCGCTGAGCTTTGCGCCGCGGACTATACTAATTTTATTCCAGAACGGTAAGTTGGATGTCAGGTAGGTTGAAGTAGATGACCTCCTAACCACCATTTCAATTTTTCAGGGTTTTTCCGCACTAATTTAAACGATAATACATATCAGGAAATTCTACAGATGTTAATCAACAACACTTCTTTATACTGTAAAATAAAAATTCGTTTAGCATTTAATAAGGTATATTCCACTGCGTGTCCTCATTCCCCACCCATTAAACCCCATAACCACCGTCTTCATAGGAATACATGCAAGAAGTAGGAATAATTGAGTGGGCTCACATAAGCTACTGTTTCCGTTTAACCTAACTAAACTGAGCGTCACTATCAATTTTACTAGGATAATACTTACGTGCTCGCTGTGGTCAACGCCAGGCAAAAACATCTCCAGCACACTGACTACACGGGTCTGCGTACACGCCTTACTGGTTTATACCTTTTCTTCTATCAGAGTTGCTAGATTGCATTGGAATTCATTATAGTTCTTGAGGCGGCGGCCCTTACACATGAAGCGGTCTATGTAGTGGGCGTACTAGGATCACTGCAATCTTCAGTTCAATTCACTAAATACAACGTAAAAAGCAGATATCACCAGAAGGAAAGATTTATCGTAAACAGAACTCCCAGTTGCCGCCTTAAACGGCAGTGGTCACCGGTGAAGCCAAAGATAGTGTTGACTGCGTCCAG
Source organism: Ligula intestinalis (assembly GCA_036362985.1). Lineage (NCBI taxonomy): Eukaryota > Metazoa > Platyhelminthes > Cestoda > Diphyllobothriidea > Diphyllobothriidae > Ligula > Ligula intestinalis. Next base: position 33,837,317 of record JAYGXS010000007.1, on the reverse strand, counting down.
CCAGGCCTCAGAGAGAATGATACAGTGGTGAGAGCTGCTTAAGTAGGATTTCGAAGCGAGTTCAGGTGGTTTGCTATTGGTGTGTTGCAATTTGCCTGAGGGGATGTCACCCCTCTGAAGGTCATTGCTGTGCGGGCCGATTCAAGTGACATACGCAAGTGGCTCTTATGCACGCGTTTTGAGTTGGATGTGCGTGTGTGCGTAAGTGTATGCGTACGTGTGTACGTAATTGGATAAATAAAGGTCAACGGTTTGGGCCACAAAAAAAATAGGGGATGCTGGTGCAGACGGTGCAGCTGCGAGGTTAAGCTTTGCGGGCGCCAGAGCAAGAAGCATTGGAACAGTTGTGCGTGACTTTGATGCAGTGGGCCTTGGAGAACGAATGTAGAACAGGCATTGTAACATTAAGCCACACATGCACCTCTTAGCACCTTCATGTGATCGCCGACAACAACAAGCGCATCCCACATGCATAGGCACCTGTCAGTTTATAGTATTTCTGTGTCTCTATACGTTCATGAACGATAATGTCAACAAGTGGATGCAACGGGTTTGGAAATTCACGGATCCCACGTAGTATTCCTGACGTATCTGCCGTCAATTAGGCAATTTTGCAATGCAGTCTGAAGATTGCCCCAGAGAACGTTATTTTCTTCCACCTCGTGCAGGGAATTTATTGATTTCCCCTAACTGCATTTTTGTAAATGGTATCAATCTTCCGTAACAGACACTTTCACTGTAGCCGTTATCTGGTGCAACTAGAAGGGACTGATTATAGAGGTCCCGAAAAATCCCATTGACTTAAATGCAACAAAATATTTTTTTTAAGTTTGCTGTAGCCCGACCTTCATTGTTTTCATAAGATTCCACCAACAGGATGACGAATTTCCTTTTTCTTTAAATTCGGCCTGCAAAGGGAAAAATTTGCCCTAATTGACATTCCTTAAATGCTCAACAGGAGTTCATGTGGATTGAGTTTTATTAGGAAGGTGTTTCTTTGGTAGTGGCCTTGGATACAACAATCCATAGGTTGCCTTCATAAGGTAAACGTGAAAAGGGTTTTTATCTAGGTGATAAAATTGATTTACCAAAAATAATTCTGTAAAAAATAAGAAAAAAAGTCCTAAAATTCTGTTGAAATAAATTAAAACGGTGGATATAGGCCGATGGCGTTGGACGCGTTAATCGAAAAACGAACCAAAAACAATCGAGCAGAAAATGAGCATGAATTGAGCATTAATCGTTGTAGACAAACTCGGAAATGTGCACTTGTATTCCGAGAACATTCCCTTGTCCAAAACTGAGTTATAATGGATTTTTTGAAGACTTTTGTAATAGCAAGCAGAAACTTCGGGCTTTTTACATAAGATAACATTATCCCACACTGAACCTAATACAAATGGTCACCCTAAGCCTAAGCCTAAATATTACCCTAACCGTCACCCCTAACCCTATGCCTTAACGTAACCCTAACCCTTAAAAAAACCAAAAACCTTACCCTAACCTTGACTCTAACCTTTCCCTTAACCCTTATCCCTAACCCTCAACCTTATCGTAACCCTTACCCTAACATTTGACCTTTAAAATAACCCTTATCCTAACCCCTAACCCTATTGGTGCTCAAATCGAGATCAGATCAGATCGAGCTCGAATCGCTGTCGACAAACCTGGAAATGTGGAGTTTTGTTTCGCCACTATCAAGGAAACTCTTGCCTTTTATTTAACTTGAGCATATTAAAACAAGCATTAGCTTATATATTTCAATAATTTATTGATCACATTGACCACAATTATACATCATCCTAATCTCGCAAGCTAATAAAACTTTGACCTTAAAATACTTTAGGCACTTGGGCGGGGTCGATAGATATCTAGTGAGTTTTGCCTGCAAATACAGTAGACGCCAAAGGTCATGCAACATTTTGACACATGCGAAAGTCTGATATTCTTTCGTTAATCGGCATTGAATCAAGTTGTGATACTGATTATCGTGTAGTCTATTCTAAAGCTATTTCCGTAAGGATAGGATGCGAGCTTTTTACTGCGCTTTGTTCTGACCACCAGCCGAACGCATCTATTTTTACAACTGACTACTTAAGTAGTATCCCTTTTTTCTAATGGATTTTCACTTTCTTTATGAATTCAAATATATTTTATGGAAAACATGCACAAAACACTATTTCTTTAATATGCTTGATAGCAAATTACGCATTTTAAATTTTATACTTAAACAAAGGGTTCCTTTCAGCTTTAAAAAAGGTTGCTAATTATGAGCTTTTTACGATTGTGGGGTCTTCTTTCATCATACATCGTACCCGTCAATTTATTAGTGCTCTCTAAACTGCATTAGATAGGTTCCAAATCTATTTCAATATGTTATGACTTCTAAGTGACATTTTCGTCAAGCTGTAGGTGAAAACTTACATTTCCTTTTACAGAATGTATATAGTGCGCAGTTTTTAAACATTGAATTCCAGTGTGTAGTCAGTTGTTTAGAAAATTATTCGCCAATTGAGAAATTTTTTACAGCCAAAAGCTTTCCTGTGTTTGAGTATAAAAGTTACTTCAGTTCAGTACAGTTTTATAAGAAAAATATAGGTAAATACCTTTGAACGCTATCTTTGTACATAGCTTTCACGTAGAACATGTGGCGTTGTCAGTAATGGAACTGCGGTAGTGGGGCAAACCATAAAAAAACTCCTTAGGGATCATTCATAATTTTAGTTTGGAATGCCATTTGTGGGATTTTAAGGAGAAAAACTGTCGCCTGTGAGGGGGGGGGGCGAAGGGAACATGTAAATTGGATGTCCTGCAGTTGAAAGTGTTTGGATCATGTCAGGAGGAGTCCATTGCGGTTGTTCAATATTGTAATGGTCACACGGGGAGATGACTGCAGTGGTCACAGTGTCGGAGATGCGCCCATCGTAGGCCCATGCGAACCAGAGGATGAAACTTGCAACCAGTTATACTTAACAAACATATTACTGATAAGTAGCAAGCAATATGTTTTTTAACAAAAAGTTAGACTGTAATATAATTAGCTCGCTTCATTACAGATAATGTCTTATTCTATGCTGATTCAACTGCATCTTAAACGTGTCCACAGATGGGGACATGACAATGTATGCCGGTAGAGCATTCCATGCCTGGATTACCCTCTTAAAGAAGAAGAATTTTCGTGTGTCAAATTTTGCCCCAGTCACACGTAGCTTGAGAGGATGTCCGCGCAATCTAGTAGTAGTGGCCAGCTCAAAGAAACCGTTGGATGCTTAGCAACAATTTTGATCCCGCAGCATGCGAAATGCCTGTATCAGGTCACCGCGCAGCTGTCTATAATCCAGAGGAAATAAGTCAAGCTTGGTCAGTCGTGTCTCGCAAGGAAGGTACGCTTGGACTCGCACTAACTTAGTTGCCCGTCGTTGTACCTTTTCAAGGGTTTTTCTTTGTCATTAACTGTCCAAGGTTTCCAGGCTTGAATTGCAAATTCCAGTTGGGGTCGCACAAACGCGCCAAAGACCTTGCCAGAAACAACTTTATCAAACTTAACAAAGGCGCGCTTGATTAGATACAAGCTCGACATTGCGGATTTGGCCACCTTTCGGGCTGTGGAGTGATGGCTTAAGTGAGAGAGTGAACCACACCCCAGATCCTTCTGGGCTATTACTTCTGGCAGCGGTGTGTTATT
>JAYGXS010000007.1:33811466-33833232 GCA_036362985.1 Ligula intestinalis | reverse complement strand
TATATCGACGACTGCATAAGTGGATTAGACTGCGAAACTGCAATGTTTGCCGATGATTTCAAACTCTAGGTCATTCGTAGCGAAGACGACGAAGCAAATCTGCAGGCAAATTCGCACCGACTCGAGCAATGGTCAAACAAGTGGCACCTGCCATTTAATGTCGCCAAATGCAACATAATGCGTTTCAGTAGTACTGACACTATGAAGCGGAGGGTTTACAACCTAAAACTGCAATGTATATATATATATATATATAAGGAAAAGAATAGGACCCAGGGCAGAATCCTGGAGGACCCCACTATCAACTGCCACCTCCGCCGATCGCTGATCTCCAATGCATATGGTTTGAGTTCGGCCAGTCAGAAAGTTTTCGATCCATCGCAAAAGGTTGCCTGTTACCCCTATACGTCTAAGCTTGTATGGGAGTCGTTAGTGTGGCAGAGTGTCAAATACCTTCTTGAAATCTATTAAGACTGCGTACACCGTGTTTTCTTGATCGAGTGCTCTGGTCCATTGCTCTAGACAGAAGAGCAGATTTGTCAAGCTGAACCTTCCTCTACGGAATCCGTGCTGTTTATCAAAAAGAAGTCGATAGCACTCTTAGATTTGCATCAAATCTATTTTGATACTTCGCTACATGATTTTGCAGCATATTGCAGTAAGGCTTATTGGCTTGTAGTTGTTTGCGGACGTCCAACTCCTACTTTTGTGTATGGGTGAGATCCACGCTGTCTTCCAGTCAGATGGCAGTTGGCCTGTGTTTAGGGAGGCCCGAAAGAGTAACTGTGGGAGTTCTGCCAACTCCACGGCTAGCTCTTTCAAAAGCTTTGCAGGTATGCCATCCGGTCCTGGTGCCTTCGTTTCTTGGAGCTTAAGAATTTCTTGCAGGACAGTAACTTATGTAAACACAACTGAGTCAATAGTCGGAATCTCCTCGGTACTAAAATTGATAACGGTAAGCTCGACCTCTCTCGTAAAAACCAACTGAATGAACCCAGATAGATGCTCGGCATTTGCTTTGTTCTCGCAAATTTTGGCTCCGTCATCCGTTTTAACAATGGGATGCGGTTTCTATTTCGGGTAGATCGCCTAATGTAGTTGTAGTATACCTTTGGATTTCCGACTGCATGGTTTATGAGGTCACTCTCGAACCTTTGGCGGGTTTTTAGTACAAGGTCCTTAACCCGATTTCTCTGCGCTTTGTACTTTTTCTACGACTCGGTGGTCTTCTCTCTCCGATACGTTCAAACAGCTTTTCTTTACGGTTGACCTCCCTCTTCAGCGTGTTTATCAGCCACTGGGGCCTATTTGCGGCTTTCATTTTCAAGATAAGGCAGAAACTGGTGATAAGCCCGTGCAGTACAGTCTTTGACACCGTCCAATCCTCGTGGACACACCCGGTGAATGCCTCCCTCCAGTCTACGCTGCGCACTTTGGTTCTCTTTTGGTTAAAGTTTTCGCGCCATATGTTGTGTCTAACGGTCGCGCTACGATCACGTAGAGAGAAGAGTGAATACTCCCACTGTAGTACTAAGTGGTCACTTTTGCGTAGAGGAGGTTAAAAATTGATGGTGTCTACACTGTCAAGCGCTTTTGACAGTACAAGATCTAGGCAGTTAGCTTGTTTTCCTTCACGCTGCCTGGTCGGAGATAAGACGTGTTGTGATAAAAAAGGCTTTTTGTACCGTGCGTAGCAGTCGGCGATCGAAACTTATTTCTGACCCTGTTGCAGAACTGAGGTTCCAGCTGGTATGCGGAGCATTAAAGTCGCCTAAAATCAGGACACTGGATCGCACGGCAAATGCTTTAACTTCCTCTATCATGCTATTTTCTGACTCTGGATCGTTCGACGGTGGGCGATAAACTGCCAAGATGTCAAGGGCATGAGACCCCGGCGTTCTAACGGTGAGCCAAAGGGCCTCTATATCGGAAGTGAGCTGGTCAGTTTTGTTTGACACGTGCAGGCCACGTCTAACATAGGTGAGCCCGGCTGTGTCTTTTTGGAACAGCTGAAAACCGGGGAGAGCAACCTTCCGATCGTCTATCTTTGTGGATAATCATGTTTCTGTTTTACAGACTTACAACTGGTTCCACTTGATACATAGTAATCTTAAGCTCGTCTAATTTAGACAGCAGGCTTTGTGCATTGGTGTACATGCACTTTAGTTTTCTTTTTTCGGCTTTTTCTGGGGGGGTTTACGTTCGTGTTCAACCCTTCCCCTACTGGGTCAATTGCGTGGTAATCCGGAACAGACCTGTCCAAGGTGAAAATAATGGACGTTGTATCACTTGGTTGTTGTAAATAACCAAAGTTTGTTCTCATAAGCTGTTTCGCTCCTTCATTTCTAAAACGAGATGACGACGTTTGTCTCGTTCTGCAACTGAAAAATCCTGCTGAAAAAAAAAACTTCCGGGTGAGAGTCTTTTATTCTAAAACGCTTAAACAGGATGAGCTTTGCTTCTTGGCTACTGGCCATGACCACCTTTAGAGGTCTGGGACGCATCGATCCAGTTGGGCCCTCTGACCGTTTCCAAGGCGGAATGCCTTAACGTGCTCAATTGTTACGTTTGGTCCCAGCGTTTGGTTCATAAGCACACCGAAGAGCTGGATGTCTGCGGAATGCCGGTACATGGGAGTAGTTACGGTTGATTCTGCCAATCCCTGTATTATGACGTTGGATTCTCTCTAAGTGACATTTTTTACGCCTACGACATTTTCGCTTACTTTGTGACTAACAGCTCTTGTGCTGCTATTTTGACGGTTATGTTTGAGACCGGAGACTATTGGAGCAGTACCAGCCTCGTTTTCTACTGCGGGTCTTGGGCCCGGGCTGGCCGATGTTGTTGCTTACCGGCCATGGACTTCGGTGCGATTTCCATGCAGTTTTGCGGGGCCCGGCGCTTAAATTTTGAGGGCCTTAACACTTGTATCGTTTATTCCCAACAGCGATCTTGTAAAAATCTGCCTAAACTGTGGAAACTTTGTCAGTTTTGGGGGTCTTCACTCCGGGTTTTGGCACGCACTTGCCTGTTTTTGTGTGCACCTTAACTTGAAGTATTGACGCACCTGTATCTACTTTGCTGGCAGGAAGGTTTTTCAAATTAACCTCAAGTGCGTCTACTTGGTCAGTTGTTTGGGTATTCACTTCAAGTGTTGGCACATTCGTGTCTTCTGTTAACGAAGCCCTAACTGTAGATGCTGGCACACTCTTATCGTTTTTTTTTCAACTATGGGATTATTCAAATTTTCCTAATCTGCGGCAATTTGGCCAACGTTGGAGGCCATCACCCTACGTGTTGACTCCCTTGTATCTTCTTTGCTGGCAGAGAGGGTTTTCAATTTACCTCAACTGCGTCTGCTTGGTTAGCTGTTTGGGCCTTTACTTCAAGTGTTGGCACACTCGTGTGTTTCGTTGTGGAAGTCTTAACTTTAGATGCTAGCACACTCTTATAGTTTTTATCAACCAAATTTTAAAGTTGCAAATATTACCATCAGAGAATTCAGATGAGAGAATTCGTGCGAGCGTACGCATACTCCAATAAATTCCCGTCAGACCAATACATTATTATCGGCGCGGGTAAATATTAAACAAGCGATCAATAATGCTCGCGTTTTCTTACATGCGAGTCGTAGGACTCTGACTAAGTGGTCCATAAGAGAAGGGTGGTTACGCGGAAAGAGCTTGGTGGAGCCCGTCTACGTCAAAGGGGAAGTGAAGCGGAAGAAAAACAGAACGCGGATGAGTGCATACTGCTAAGCGGCTGTGGGCCACGTCAACTGCCCATACAAATATATTAGACTGACGATAATTCATCGAGACTCTACGTACACTAGTCAAATACTCTTCAGAGTGATCTGCATTGTCTAGCGGTCTCCGTACATTCTGGTTGTCTACGCTTGACCACGTTCCTCTGTAAGTCTCCTCCGAAGGCTGATGGTGGTTAAAATTATGTCGCGTGTGGGGTGGGGCAGTAACACCTCTAGGTCGAACTAGCTAGTTCAGTATAGTTCAGTTTATTTAGGGTAGTAGGCAATGCCTTTGAGGACCCATTTGAGAACAGTGTACATGAAATATCCAACATTAAATATGTTTCTATAAAAAGTGGGAAATATATGTACATGTGCAAATTTAAGCTGCATGTATGGTCAACGTGTCCGTGAGAGCATTCAGTGGTCTCTTGTGTGCATAATATATCCAACATAAATATATTACTATAAAATAGTGAAAATCATATGCAGATGTGCAAGTTTTATCCAAGGTTAACCCAATGCGTAGATACCTACTACTTCCTTGTGCATATGGACGGTAACTGTTCAGTTAATGTCCATCCAGTTTTCGTTTGAATGCATCTGTGCGGTTCATTATTACGACCTCTTCAGGCAGTCCGTTCCAGGCACAGATGACTCGTTGTGAGAAAAACTACTTGCGGATATCTAGATGAAATAATGTTCTCCGCATTTTGAGGGAATTCCAACGGAGGTTGGTTGAAGTGGCGAATGCGAAGAAGTCATCAAATTTAGGACACACTCCCGATTCCTCACGAGCCGGAACGTCTGTATGAGTTCGCCTTGGATTTGTCTTTACTCAAGGGGAAAACGTTAGGCGCTTCTAATCTAAATTCCTAAGATGAAGACTATAGGCCCTTAACAATGTTTTCTGCCCTTCGTTGAACTCTTTCCAGTATCTGGTAATCTTTTTACAACCATGGTTGCCACGCCTAAACACCATATTCCAGATGCGAATGAATAAATGTTCCGTATATTTTGCCGAATGGCTCTTTATCTATGTCCATAAAAGTTCGCTTAATGGCAAACAGAACACTGTTCGCCCTCTTGGCAGCCCTAACACACTATAAATGCGGCTTCAGGGATGGCACAATAGTGATACTCAGATCTTTTTGTACGTTAACTTTCAAGAGGCACCCTCCATCGAGTAAGTAGTTGTGAAAGTCACCCATCGCGCTCATTTTCTTCGTCTTGAGGCGCAATGTGACACACTTCGCAAAGTTAAACCACATTCACCATTTTTGGACCATTTTTACCTAGGCGGTCAATTTCTTCTTGCAGGGTTTGTTCATCATGAATGTTTCTGATGGATTGCCATATCTTAATATCATCCGAAAACAAGACTCCATTGCTGACCAGTGTATGCCCACGGTCTTTGACGTAGATTAGGAATAATAATGGTTCTAAGATCGGTGCCCTGATCCACTCCAATTGCGACTGGCACTGAAGGGGATTTTGCGTTTCCGACGCACGCGGACTGCGATCAGCCTATGAGAAAATCTCCTACCCAATTTAGTAAATTGCCTCTTATCTCGGATTCGCCAACGTGGTAGAGTAGCCCTTGATCAGGGACACTTTCGAAGGCTTTTTTGAAGTCTATGTAAACGAAATTTACGATGGTGTTCTCGTTTAATGACCTGAAACACTGCTCCATAGAATAAAGCATATTGGTCAGGCAGAAGTGGTTTCCTCAAAACGCGTGTTGGGCACCGTCGAAAAAGTCTTTTTCTTCGAGGAACTTCATGATACCCTTTTTGATAATCCTTTCCATAACTTTACAACAGATGCAAGTTAGGCTGCCTGGTCAACAGCTGTTCGCGCTGTTTCTGGAAGCACCCTTTTGAATAGGGTATACGTTCGCAGTGAAGCAATTGTAAGCAAGTTCAGTGATGACAGGTGAATGTGCATCTAGTAAACAAAACACTAGTGAAGGCAGAAAAACTCGATAAGTCTTTCCAATCCTCGAAGCATATAATCTCCCATTTTTGGCATTGCCTTACTGGTAGGCATTCCTAATACTATTGCCGCTTAGTACCATAGTTATAGCAAGGACAAAATGCGGTATAAATTCGGCATATGTATACAGGTTTTCCAGTAGGATTCCATGGTGCATGCCGCTTGGATTTGCTCGTTGGGTAGACGTGCATCAAGTAGACTCAAAACGGCTGGACTTGCCTATGATTATGGTTGTCCCTCTTTCGTCTGCTGGAAAGTCATTATTTCATGGTAGTTCTTGCATTCATCAATGACCCTTAGCGTCGTCAGAAAAAAGTAAAACCAATGAAAAATTTTGATTGCCAAACTAGACCAGTTGAAGCAACAAGACAGGGGAACCCTTGGCATGTGAGAAAGTGAGGCATTTTAGGTTCGTGAGCAAGGAAGAAGTGAGAGGAATGACAGCCTCCTGTGCTAGATAAGGCTAGTTGTAAATTTAAGCGGATTCTATCATGGAATCCTACTGGCAAAATCCGGACACATACGCTGGATTTATACCGGATTTTGTCCACTTGATCTGCACGTGCTAGTGGGTTATCTGAAGGACCCACATATTATAGCACGCTCAGTCAAGGGCGTCTCAGAAGCAACTGAGCACATCGCTACGGCACAGAATCGCTCACAGACCCTAAGCTACCAGTTGCGCCATGATGATGATAAAAAATGACTGGGTTACGCCGAATGAAAAATCTGCGTATCCTATCGCACTGCATACCTAAGCTGTCTTTGTAACTACACAGGCCAATCTAAACGCAGGGTAGAATCGCTTTGCCCGTAGGACGAGGTGACAAAGTATGCTTAATCGCAGCTTAAACGCATGATACAAAGCCATGAGTTCAACTTCGCGGCCGTCAAGGTACTTGCCCACGTCGGAAGTAAGGCGAGTTATATCTTGATTAACGCCTGATCCACGAACGGGAAATATGTTAACCTTTGTGTCGAATTGCCGTCGGCCTACGAAGCCTTGCGCAAATACGTACAGTCACGGCCATACGTGCATCGCAGTCAGTTAAGCCCACATCCCCCATGATTTCCAAATTTTCGTTGCTGATGCCATCATGAACGTTGAAATAGTTGACGTTTAATTGTCACCAACCCCTTTTTCATCACCTATCTTATCCACCATGAAATGATGACCCTTGACAGTTGACTGGTGTACACAGACTATAACTAGCCGCTCGGTTGTTGCTGTTTCATACATTTGATGATGAACTCCTGTAAGAGTTCGAAAGCTAACGATAATAAATACGTGACCCTGTTCTCGAACATCCTTCTTTCTTATCTATACTCTGCAGTCCGTAAGCTCGATTGATAGCGCCAATGAAGCAACATTATTAACCATTTATTGCTGTTTTTCTATCCTAGTTTGCTTTTGTAAGTGTAGAAAATTGCATGATCGTAATCGTGGCGTGATGGCAGTTTAAATTAACGGATGTCTGATATGTTAACCTGCCTGGCCGTTATTTCACAGAATTCCTTTCGAATAAAATCCGAACTGGCTTGAAGTGATGACATCACATTTGAGTATAAACAACATAGTATTCGCTGAAGCGCAGAACAATAATTAAACTCCGCGTGAAGGTTGAGTTGAACATTTTCGAGCTTGAATAGTTATAAAGGAATCACCCACGATCTGAAAGAACAAAAATATCAAATGACTGGTTTGTGAATTAGATCCCCGTTTTACCAGTAATTGTCAACAGGACATTGTTCATTGATTAACTGTTACTGGTATTAAATTCTAGAAAATTAATTTAAGCTTAAATATTATCGATGCTCTTACTTTGACGTCATGGAACTCAAATCTTTCTCCAAAGCGAATAATTTAATCAACTTTAATGTGGACGCCACTTCAATAATCATACTTTTGGCACTACGAGTATCGTTGCGTGCTAGAAAATTTGTTTAATGTTGCATGACTTTTTAATTTGCAACGAACAGGTTGTGCAGTGCACCAAAAATGCCGCTTTTGCGGTCCCTCATTTGCGCCAAATTCAATATAGCGCATATATTGTGTAGTTAACAGAAGACAGTTTGTTTAAAATACTGTTATTTCCCTGCCCAGTTCCGACTCAAAATGCTAACAGTTTTTAGTCTTATTTTTGCGCGGCGTTCTAGATACTTTCTTCGTATTCGTATACATAACCGTAAACGCCGGGCTATACGGTAAAGAAAGGCATTATTATGAATATCTGCGATAATGCAAGTCCAAATAAGTAACTGAGAATCATAAATTTGAAGTCATGACAATCACTCAGGGTTAAACATCCTACCGTTAAATGTTCTTTATGTCAGACGAATAAGTTTTCTTGGGATAAGAGAACGTGTTCAAACACTTTTTTATTAAGATTCAGTAAGAGTACCTAAACTTCCCATTTTCGTTCATAGCACGATATATATTAGCTAAGTATTATCCATCTGACGTATGTGTGTGACGGACTGACGCAAGTACTTTAAACAGCAGCTGTTTATGAGACACTAAAATGGAGTAAAGATCGCAAAGACATGAGCAAACATCGACTGGCCGTCAATGGGGTCGGCTTGATTGACAAGTACAGCATGCGCAGGACAACAGTGTTTTACTTATGCATTTTTTGCTTCCTCATATTTCCACTCCTGAGCTCAATCAACGACCACTTTCCATTAAGCCCATGTTGGTGGAATCACGCTGACAGCTTTCGCATAGACAGAAGTCAGAATTGGGGCTAAACTAGGGCCACCTTTGACAAAAATGGCTTTACCGTCTTATGTAAACAGCAAGTGAATACCGACGAAAAAGACCCCTATCTCGCTAAATAAATGAACATAAATGAACATAATGCAAAGAAACTTTAAATCCACCAGGCTAGTAGTTACCTCAGCCTAGCTAAACAAACTCGAGTAACAAGAATGCCCGCTCCAATCAAAAAACAATTCCTCAACAAAGTGCCTGCCATGTAAAGATAGCCTGCAATTTCTTAAAGTATCAAACCTGTCAGCATGGCCTCGAAAAGATTAATGTGAAATGCGTAGGTGAGCAAACTGTGTACTACATACACATACCATACGCCCTACTATACCCTGCGAGTTCAAATCGATTTTCCGAAGAGTTTATTTCTTTTCATACGCCCTCATATTGGATCAAGTGTTTGCAAATTAATCAAACTAGAGAACTTCAACTTTAACGTTTATGCGAATGGTATTAAGTACTGTCATGCCTTATGCTCACTTCGGTTCATATATCCCATGGTCTCCATGCCCATAGATCAGGCTTTTTTGAACGAAGAGAAGCAGAAAATGGTACAAACGTCTTATACTTCCTTCTCTTTACCAGTTACTTTTCTACCTATTCGAAACAATATGCTTCCAAACATAAGAATGCGATTGATTGACGAACTGACGTTACACACAAGCTGTCTATATGATGCTTTTTATGGAAACTAGCTGGTAAAGACGTCGTTGAAGTTGTCAACACCATTTGACTCGCCGGCAATGGGCTTGGTGGATTGACTACTAGAGAGTAAGCCTGACAAATGGTTTTGGTTCAGTAATTAATTTTATGCTTGTCCTATGTCCACCCTTGAGTCCATTCCATGGCGAAGTTTCGGTAGGCCAATATTCGAAAAACCTTACTGACCGCGCTCGTATAGATGGGCATTGGAAGTGAGAAAAAAATAAGTTCTAACATATGCTTACTGTTATATTTAGATAGATTTGATAAAGCTGACGGCAACCGGTATCTATCCTTTTAAATTTAGGAGTATTGGCATTTGTCAGTGAACCAATGCGATGCAATAAGTGAAAACGTTCATACCTGCCAGGCCTATGTGCACATCAGCCTGTCCAAAAAAGTGAATAAATCAATTTCCAGTACTTTTTATCCATTAACCTAACCTGCCTAAAAGGTTTTTCGGAAAAAAGGAAATCAAGTCCCCTAAGTTAAGTGACCCTCTCAAAAACCTTTCAGAAGAATCTACGCCCTTAAGTTCGAAGAAAAGCCTGGAATGTACCTTTTTGGCGGCTATCAGACTGTTAAATCTGGACTAGTGACCTGATACCGAGAAAACATAAGTATTCCCCAGACATTATATGATTTGCAGCACTTGGAAAGCTTATGTACTGATAAGTTCTTACCACCCCTTTTAAGTAGAAAAAATATTCTAGTATTGTGTGATAAGCAACAGTGGTTTTTAAAAATGAGTAGCAATTTATGGTTTTACAAACTTTTGACTGGTCCAGTCTATCAAATCTTAATCCAAACGAGCAAATAAAACATCGCAATATGCGCTCCTCAATGGTCTGTTAGGGGAACCCATACAAAAGGCAAACGTTTTCTGATCACCAATCTTTACGCGTCTTCTGTACGCCAATACTGTTTTTAGGGGAAAAAGCGTACACCAGAAGTGGGCAAGGGATTTGCATTCCCCTGTCTGACTTCATGAATTTAAAAGCCATGAAGCCGAGAGAGGACGGAGTTTTTTGCAGATGTGCTTGACTTCCAACAGCGGCAGGACGTGAAACTCATGAGCACAAACGGTTAAGCGTGAATTATTGATGGAGACAACTCCTTCGTGTAGAACTGGCCTATTTGGGTCCAGTCTATTTCCTTTCCCCCCAGGCAACCCCCTCCTCCAACAGCGTTAAAACTGCACATTGGTGGGGCAAAGTTTGCCGAAACATTGCTTTCCTTGTAACACAAATGTTGGCTCAATGTATGCTGAGCAGCAAAAACGAGACCAAAGGAAAAATACTCCAACTTGAAATCCTTAAATTGAGTGCTATAATTGAGTAGGTGAAGAGATATTTGTAACTTTCGGCATGAGACGTTCTATATGCGATGTTTCTGAAGCATTCTGGAATAATTGCACAAGATAATCGCCCGCAACTGAAGTGTTTTAAAAGTATTTGGCGAGTGTGTGATCAACATTAACTCAAAAGAAGTAGGAGGAAAATAAACGTATTTCCTAAAGGCTAATGCGAGAAGTGCAGATAACATCCTGTATGTAAGGTATCAAAAATAGTTTCAAAGCCTCCCACTCTTTGATTTTGCAAGACACATGGACAGTTGGAGGTCTCAAGACTGTTAACGAAAGCAGTTAGAAAAATTGAAGGAAGAAGCAAACATGAAGATGTCAAGTCAAGTCAAGTCAAATTTATTAAACGAAATATAGGCAAACGCCTTCGAACTCCCTCTTGGTACATAGGATTTAAGAAATGCATCGGCAAAGCCGAACATTCTAAAGAAGTCGTTGACACAATTTCCGACGACTACTCGCTTGTTTCAAGTAATAAACTCACACTCAGTTTACACGAGCCAGCAGTGTAACTGAGGAAGAAGAGCAGACAGTGAAAAAACTCTTAAGGCTGGCTCATAATTCAAAATGGAATGTCATTTTTGGTTTTCAGGAGAAAACCTGTCGCTCGTGGGGAAGAATGTGAATGATAGGGGCATGATGCTTCTGTGAATGTTGACGGTAGCCATGGCGTCCATGACGAGTAATATCTAAATCTGAAGGACCATACGAGGAGGAGACCTCGGAGTCACGAGAACGTCCCACAGACCGGAGATGCGACCATGATAGGCCTTTGCTGTGCCAAGAGTCGAGGAACCCGCCACGTCGTCAGCAGTCAGTGGATACGAGAAAGGGTTGACAGGGCCGCGTAGCCTCGGACCATATGTGCGGTAGATGCGTCCTCAGACACGATCGGCGCAGATCGCATAGTGAGCAGAGACGTCAAAGCTAGATAATGTCTGAAACTCATTTGGTTAAGTACTAATAATAATACTACTTACAAATTACTATTAGTATATATTTATAGAATGTTTCGCATTTCAGGATTTGGATGTAGAGTGCTTCAATTTTTTGATTCGGAGTACTTCACTGATTGGATTAGGAGTACTTAATCGTGAAGATACTCATTAAATCGGTCTAGGTTTGCCTTAAAAACATCCACGGAAGGGGAATGTACAATATCCGCAGGAAGGGCATTCCATGCCTGGATTACCCTCTTAGAGAAAAAGAATTTTCTTGGGTCAAGTCTTGTCCCAGTCACACGTAATTTGAGGGGGTGTCCTCGCAGCCTAGAGGTGGTGGCCCGCTCAAAGAAGTCATTTGTTTGGAGGCAGCAATCCTGACCACGCAACATGCGAAATGCCTGGATTAGGTCCCCACGTAGCTGCCTGTAATCTCATAAGGGAGTTACCGTTGGCCTCGTACAAATTTTGTTGTGCGTCTAGGTACCCTTTCGAAGTTTTTTTTGTCTTTGGCTGTCCAAGGTCTCCAGGCTTGGATGGCAAATTCCAGTTGAGGTCGCACGAACGTGCCGAAAACCTTGCCAAATACAACTTTGTCAAACTTAGCAAAGGCGCGTTTGATTAGATACAAGCTCGAGATTGCGGATTTAGCCACTTTCAGGACGTGGATTGATGGCTTCAGTGGAGGCATGAACCACACTATACATCATCATCAACAAAATATGCTCAACTGAAATATTGCCTCAGGGAATATGGTAGGTGGTCTAGGTTCTGAAATATAATGATTTTTAAAAGAAAAATCCGGTAAAGCAAACATAGCTACCGTTACGTTCATTCGTCAACAAGGGCTTATTGTGATTTATCAATAAATATGCCCTTTTTTAAATACAAGAATGGAGAATTCCGAAAATGCGGAAATTGGGCGTACTGGGTAAACTTACGTTTTCAGTTTAGAGTTAGCCTGTTCATGCCAAAGGCAAATGAGTTCAGCAACATGATTTCAAAGTAATGCGATTGTGATACTTTTGAAATGTACATATGCTTCTTAACTACGGGCATTATAACGTATTTTTTGGCAAAAATGCCCATTGAAAAATTTAGAAGATGAATTGGCGAACATCCATGTGTTTTCAATAATTCTCATCAGGCCTTCACATTCATATGTTAAGTAAGTAAATCAACTAGGCGGGTTGGTAGAAAAGAACAGAATGGTTGTCAGGGAAGGAGGAATGAGATTAGGGGGACGAGGGTCAAAATCTGATCAGTGTTTAGGGAAACTGGTAGTCAACTGAGGTGCTAAGCCGCTGGCTGTTGGATTAACAGCTGTTGATCATACTAACTGCGCCGCCACGACGAAGTTCTTGCAAGCGCACAGGACCGGTCTACGTAGCCTGATGGCGGACGCTTCTGCCTTAGCCAACAGACGCTATCCAACAAATGTTGAAGAGCTTGACGCTACCTTGTTAATCACTTGAAAGCCTTCTTTGACAGCCAAATGATGGTCAAAGTATACCAGATGCGCTAGAATGGAACTGTTTACACGCTTTAGCTGGCCTTTTCCTAACCATGCTGGTATGCGTTTCCGTATTTTTTCTGAAAAACGCCAGCTCGTGTGACCAATGTATCCCGCCCCACGGGAGCAGGCAAATTAACACATGCACACAGAGAAGGTCTGGACTGGCAGTTTGCCCTTTATCTCTCCATATAGGATGGGGGTAGTCGAAAACAGAGCATGGGCGTTGGCTGCTGGGAAGGCGGTTGCTACGGTTTGAGTCAGGCGCCTCCTTAGAATTTCGATTGGTTCTTTTCCTTGAATTGGGACCCTGATGAATATTCACTTCTCCTCTGCTGGTAAGACTGCAGGTTTTGGTGGCGTTTCAACAATGCGCTTAGCGATAAATAAACTGGGATACCTATTGTGTCGAAATAAGCCTTTAACAATCATAAGCTCCTTTTATATACTTTCATTGGAGCAGATCCTTTTCGCCTTTTGCTTCAAACATCGTACTAAATTAAGTTGGAAGTTTAACGGTAGGAAGCTAAAAAAATGGATGGATTGCGCGGACCACATCTTCTTGCGATATACCTTCCACTGAATGCTCCCATCAGCCTATTTACTCAGTAGTACACCAAGAAATAGGAGCGATACAGATTGTTTTTCTTCTTCGACTGTAGACTTAAGAGACGGGTGTGCCTGATTTACTGTATATATTAGAGCTGTAAGTTTGGTTTAATCTGATGCTACCACAAATAACGTACTTTGTTACCGAAGACCCCACACTTCGATTTTGCATTTTAAATGTTTTTCATGAGAACAATTGGTTGGTAATTCAGTTTTAACTTATTGAAGACCATGAAGACGAATGCAACAAAATGTTCGCACACTAACGACAATAGGAAGGTCACAGATATATCGTTAGCAAATATGTGGAAATACCGGTCAATGACTAATAAATTTAAATGTGTTTTTCAGGTGCAATCGTAAAGCTGTTTGTGCAAATCAAAAGAAATTTCCTTATATCGCATTTCTTTGTATTTAGTTTTCGATTTCATTTACGATGAAATTCAAATTGTTTTTAAAAGTATGGTTTCAATTAATTATTTTCATTGGTTTCAGTCGATGATCCAAAAACCAAGATTCGTGTTAACGTACTGATGAAAACCTTATAAAAGGTTATGGCTTAAATACATCTACGTAAATAACACTTTGGGAATTCTTAATAATGCACCTGTCTGTTTGGGTCATGGTTTTTTAATTACCCAAACATTTCAATATATTGGCAAAAATAAGTAATGGCCGCAAAAAAAGCCGATATAAATGTGCCTACGATCAATTAAAAGACTTTCTATACCACCTTGTTTCGGGCGTTTTCTTTAATATTTCGGTGTCATGTATCTGCGTAATTACCCTTTTTGAAGATTTATTCAAGATAATTATGGCAAAGTCTGACAAGCTTCTTGACATCCCTGAGCATTATTAATACCTGATACGCTCAAAATGCAAGATATCTCTTTCCCGTTCTAAGATAGAGAACGTTTGAACATTCTTTGGATAGGGCTTGAGAGGAGGGAGTGACGGTAATTTTTCGGAGCTCATCCTTCTGCTCGTTTGCGGTCGTCAGTTTTGGTATATTAAAACTCACCAGAGCTTTATAGGTTTTCTACATTATTTTACCGATTTGCTAAATATAATGTTTACATTTAAAAAAACCTTTCTCGTCCCGACAATAATACGATATATAAGGATTGCACACATCTCACTATAATAGATGCAAACATGAGTTTCTTTACCAGGACCAGGTATAAGAACAACACGGTCAAAAAAACAGTATGTCCGCAGCGCTTAATAGCATAAGGAATTTCTTGTGTATCAGATATTTTGCACTTGGCCCAATTGGATCTATTGTTTTTTTTAGTTTGGTTATTTCAGCTAAAATATTTTTGTAAACAGCATTTTTCGGCTCAATTCTATTAAAATGATTAAAAAACACTCAAAATATGTGTTAAACCACGAACTCAAATTTTTATTTTCATAATTTGTGCTCTAGCTAACCTACCATACATTCTGGGATGTTCCTGCTTAAGTTAGCTAATCTGTCTGCCTAATTTTTCAAGATACAGCTCCAAGATTTACGTCTTCTATTCTGCCGTGATTTTAAGAAGTTTGGAATACTTGTCGATAACCAGCCTTCAATATCCTTTATATCGATCTTCCAATCTTACATTATTTGTGATCCATATTTCAGACTGTTCTTTCGTTTTTTAGGTGTAAAACGTATTTTGTATCTGCATTCCTATCAGTAACGAGGAAGTCCAGCATGCGAACGTAAAATAGAATTGAAACGAATGCTCTCAGAAAACATTTTGATAACACAGAGATAAACAATGCATTCAATCTCGACCTTTTCTACTTGAACGTACCATTTTTCATGAGAAGGTGAATTATAATTCCCCCAACTGTTATTTTCATAACCTTAAGACTGATTCCATAGTTTAGCAGCAAGGCTACGGCTTGGATGTACAAATAGCTGGCATCAACTTTTTGTTTGTTGAACTTGGTTAAAAACCTAAGTAGAAAAGGCTAGCAGTCGAATTATACCACACCGTAGGTGCGCGCTCTGGCAGTTGGTTCAGACTGCTAGCTGTGAAAATTTTATCTGAATATAACGCAGATTATCTAGCTAAACTGCCTTTACCTGTAGCATGCATGGTTAGCTTAAGCGCTGTAAACTTACGTATATTATGATCTAGATATGTATTAAGTATCAGCTACTGCAGTTAGTCCAAGTTCTCAGGGAGCCTGCGGGAGTTCGAAATCGGACAAGCAGACATACTAGGAGCCTAGAATTACCGAATGCCAACGTTACCGTGCAGCTTGTCCTTGAGCGTCGTGCCTATGACCGTCTTCGACCGACAGCTAACAGTGGTTCATAATTCAATGGGAACGGCATCACAGTTTTGGTATTTCGCTGGGACTGTATTCCTGCGATGACCTTGAACCACTGGACCGGACCGCATAAACACGTACGCGAGCCCATATCCATACCCAACTAGTCGCATTTCCTCAAGGATTAATTGGGCACGCCACACGCAGTAGTAGGCCTTATTCCGACGCGCCCAATAATGAAACAAGTGGAAACGCTTAACAATTAGTAATATGCAACTGTCACATCTCCAACGGTGAGTTCCAACATGGGCTTAACACAGCCAGACCACAGCAGACCTGAGCTACAAACCGCAGCAAGACTTGCAGCCCAATGGCAGAACCACCACCCGAGATAGCAACTTCGGGTTTCCTTCACAATTCACTCTCATTTAAATAACTATATTTTTCACACTCTTCTTGTTACCCAAGAACTTGGGGACTCTAAAGAGGATAAATAGACCGTGCCAAGGCAAGATGTCACTGTTACAACAAGGCAGGCTATCATATTTAGTCAAACCATGCTAAAAACACATGAAGACGCAAGGAAGTCTCATTTCTGCAGAGGATACACGAAGTGAACACAAGACTCACGAAATACCTACATCGGTACTTATATAAGTGTCCCTCTATGACAAATGGTAAAACATCTGCTGAAGGATTCTTTCTCGGTCCTGAATTCTACGTGCTAGCTATTAACAGTTAAGAACCCAGTTAGAGAATCTATACAACAAAACATACGAGCAGAAGTACATGTCCGCAGCAAATATCCAGCACTTTAAAACATTACCAGTAGCTAACCAGGAGACCGACGAGCCAGAGGTTTCTGACAAAATTGAAACGGCACGGACATATATTTGCTAGACTGTATAAAGAAACGGGCGTAGTTAAAATGGACAAATCGGAGTGCATCATGAATATGCAGTATATAAAATGAAATTCTGCAGAAAAAACAAAAGAGAATAGACCATACAGTGAAGTGGACGTAAGGGTGACAACCGTTGTGGTAAAATGCACGCATGCGACCGTGAACTATATCGCCACTGATCAGTTGGTGGGCACACTTCACATATTTAATATCTACCAAAGACCTACGAGGATGCTCTACTATGTATCCAAATAGATGGCCTGCAAGTTCTTTTGATTTCGGACACCCACAACTCACCGTATCATGCAAAAACTAAGCGGATAACATAGAAACCTCGAATCCTTACAGCACCTTGCTCCACATAGCTACCCGCATGCGTTAAATTTATCGATATTGTTGAAAATGCGAACTTAAACAGTTAGGTGAAGTGTTCTCACTCCCTCTAGAGACCTCTCATCGTTCTTTGCATATGTTACTGTCTCTGAGACCATCACATTTATTTGTGAATTCCTACTGGCAAATCACATAAAAGAAGGAAAACTGACGAATGCACTAAAGAAACTATAATTATTTCCCTTTTACAGCCATGGGTACTGGAAAGTAGATGGCGTTGGTATAGTGTCTCCTATTCAATAGCCATCGGAGACCATGAAACGCTTATTATGAAATTTTCCTGGACACTTTGGCATAAATTTGAAAACGCTATTGTGTTTCATTCAGTTTATTGAATTCTGAAAAAAGCCTTTTGTTGAGTTAACTCATGATTTTTGTTAGGTTTATTAAGAGAAATAACCATAAGTTTTGGGGAAATTGGGAGTCGGCTCGTAAAGAAGGAAATTTCTATGCTATTACGAAAGAGCGAAACAAAACGCACGTTAAAGTTTATAATACAAAGAAGGAACTCCAAAATAAATAAAATATGTACAGAAGATATCCCTTCCAGAACTGGCAAAGTTTATACGAAATTGTTCAGATTGAAGTGAAGCCAAGTAAAAGGAACCAAATTCGTTTGCAGTAACATTGAACGTATATGTTTAAGAAATTATATTTAGATATCTGGTGAAGTTTCTTTGAAAAAATGCATAAACGGAAGAGTTTTTGTTTAAATGCAGCAAAGAACCTCAACTGTCCTTCAATAAAAACCAAATGTCTAACA
The DNA here is from genome assembly GCA_036362985.1 of Ligula intestinalis. Taxonomy (NCBI): domain Eukaryota; kingdom Metazoa; phylum Platyhelminthes; class Cestoda; order Diphyllobothriidea; family Diphyllobothriidae; genus Ligula; species Ligula intestinalis. The sequence goes on along the minus strand of JAYGXS010000007.1, from coordinate 33,815,269 downwards.
TATTTCGTAGATCTAACACAAATAATGCTTTATTAACTGAAAGTCGTGAAGAAAAATAATGTTGTATACTTTACAATCCCTTCTTACTATATTTAGAAACGGAACAGTCGAAAAAGTAATAAGCACATCAACAAATGGAATGCATATGGCCAGTGTTTTTAATTTGACAGTATATATCTGAAAGTGGAGTGTCATATGGCACAATAGGAATGTGGGGTATAAGCAGTCTCCATATTTGCACAACCGATCAAAATTGTGGCCTCTTTATGGTATGACATCAGTCGCTAGACCTTAAGCCTAGTGGAATTGCATAGCCGCGGTGCATTTATATTTATCATCAGCATAATTGTCGCGCTAACCTTCAGAACCAGTTTTTGCGATGGAACGCCAGGTATTTCCAAGCTGTTCAGAAATTCAACTGCATAGTTAACAGAGTCTGAAGGAGCAACCGTCGTATCAAATGATTTGTACAGCTTTTACTCACCTGGAAAAAGACGGCTAATTCTGTCGTTGATGAAATTAACGAATTTGTTGGTCGGAGCAAGAATTCGTCGTTTGCATAGCCATTCTGCGTCGGTTAAGGTATTTTGGAGATCAGGGTGTGTCTACTCTAGCTCCTGTTATAGGTAGTTTGAAGAGATGCCCTCTTAAGTTCGTCGTTTTTGCTAACTCATAGAAGTCGCCAGGTAGAAGACAACAGTTCTGCCGGCGCATTATACGAAATGCTTGTATCAGATCGCCACGTAGCTGTCTGATACTTAACGGAAATAGATTAAGATTAGCTAAACGTCTTTCGTAGGGTAAAAATCTCTGACCGGTAAACAGTTTGGTCGCGCGCCTTTGGACCTTCTCGAGGGAATTTAGGTCTTTCGCGGTCCAGGGTTTCCATGCCTGCATTGCGAACTCCAACTTCGGCCGCATAAATGTTCCAAAGACCTTAGCAAAGCAGTCTTTATCGAAGGCACAGAAAGCCCTTTTGACAAGATCGAGGACGGACATCGCAGACTTGGCTACTTTTGTGCAGTGCAGCGAGGGCTTGAGAGACGTAGAGATCCATACTCCCAAATCTTTCTACGCGTCCACTTCTTGCAGTTGGATGCCATTTAGGCTGTAAACCATGGGGTTCTGAGAGCTGGATCGGTCCGACATGTTATTTCTGTACTTTCACCATATATCATGGGGGCAGTTCAACTCACAACTTCTGATCAACAACGCAAGCAGTCGCCGTAATTGAAAAGCAGTGTTAACAACGACAGCTTCAGCAATGGTGTTTTCCCACTGATTATCATCTTGAAGCAGACCACGCCTCACACAGGCTTCTCTGAAGGTAGAATACAGAAAACCGTCAATCGTCCTAAGATCTACAGCCGATGTTGGACCTTTACCTTCATGGAGTAGCATTCGTAAATCCGCTGGCCATTTTCCAGGTGGATGCTTAGGTATTCAATGGCGGGAAAACGGTTATGGATATCAAAACAAAAGATTCTCCAGAATACCTCATTGCTACTGATGTATCTGCCCATTTCATACTGGGTAATCTCATCATTGTTGTTATGGTGGTTGAGAGAGTACGTGGTGGCATAGGATCCTGTGTTGATGTACTTGCAGACTCTGTTGATGGACTTCACTGAGTAGCAAAATTCAACGTTGATGTGGGCGTTGCATACTTTTGACAGTAAGGAGCAATACGTCTCAATACAGCGGTTATCAATTACCACACCACCGTTTCGCCTTTCATTGATAACTGCTTCGAATCTGCCAATCTCAGGTAGTTGCCTTCTATAGGGAGGGTAACCATCCCCATCCATCTGAGTAGCATCTATAAATCACTTGGGCTATCTCTTTGAACATTTCCCATCCTTCATGTAAGGGCGGTTAGTATTTATCTGACCGCATGGGCCATGCATTATTTGAGTTTTGATCGTTTCAAACAGGACAGGGTCAATGGATCGGTCCGGCAACTCTGCGCATGTAAATTTGTCGACATCGGAAGAGTGTAATTGTTCCTTCAGCCAGACCAAATGTGAGCGTGGGGCCATCCTCTCTTTTGCCACTCAACAGTGAACATGTGACACTGAACATCACCGAAAATTTTGAATTTTGTGATGAGTCTCATCAGGGTTTTCAACTAAAGCTGGAATACCCGTGCCGACAAATCATGGCGATCCTGTGGCTTTTTGACCAGGGAACAACTCATTAGTAATTTCAGGCCACGATAGGTTGCAGGTAAACGTAATGAATAGGTCCGGGCGAGCATAATGCCTAACGTTACCCAACGCATCTAGGGTTTTCTCATGCGTGTAGCGAGAAGACCCAGTGCGGCTTGACGGCAAGATGAAAAGTTGACCACGACCAGCACCATTAACGCCATCAGAAAGGATATTGTCTGAGGTAGTTGTCCACGTGAACTTCGTTCTGGTGTGTGCGAAAATAGCAAAGGCATTCTGTTTCAATTTTGGCAAACGTATAAACAGCAAATTGCAAAAAAATACGTTTTGAATCGACAAAGTAGGTAAAAAGTTCGTTCCCGAATCCTAAAGTGATATGAGAAGAAGGCTTTTTAATTTACTGTTTTGCGGGTGCTAATTTGAGGTATACCGAAGCGATAACTGTCTTCACCATTAACATGCATGAGAGGGTATTGTAAGGCGTCGTATAAACGGTGTCTCGCATATCCTTTGCAACCTATCGTCCCTCCTTCTCAAGACAATATCCCTGTTGCCATGCTTTGCTTCTGACATAATGACGGCAACCTGGTTGCATGCGGGAGCATTTAATCTTCGTTGGTATTCTCCACGAGGATGTTTATCGGCATCTATGACAAAAGTGAAGTCAATGGAAGCGTGCATCTCCAGGGCAGACTTGAAACTGTTAACGTAGCTGTTGCGCTGGTGTAGCATGTCTTGAAGGGACAGTATTATAAGATGCTTTAACACTGGGTACAATAGGGGTCGGCTTTGAGCCTGCAGGTTTATATCTTCTACGAAATATGTTTGCATAAATTTCGGCTCGCCATCAGAAGGAGGTAGTAACGATCCAATCCAGTGGCAAACCTGGCCTTCCAACTTAAACGTAGGCATAAATCCAACCTCACGAACAAAGTTGGCACCAAAGGAGGTTATTTGCAACGCACCGTTGCATTTTCTAATATAAGAAAGAAAATTCTTCAAGTCATCGGTATTACCAGCAAGCAATGTTTGAAGTATTTCTGGTGGGGGTAAATTATTCAGTAGAACTTTGCCGTTGGAGCAGCACAGTCCCACCAGTCCATGTTTTCGCCTGACAATGTCCGCAACCTTCTACCATCTTCCGCATAACCAAGACTTGGGTTGTAATTGACTGATGCTTTGTCCCACTTTTGAGCAATTATGGAAGCAACCGACGGGCCAGGGTCGCCCAAACCGTATGGGAATTGGTTGCAAACTGAAGTTTCCAGCATCGTTTGGGCGTAGATTAGCTCTCTGTGCTGCTTGCATTGTCAGACGTGCACTTCTACGTCTGGGTATTCGTTTTGCCGACGTTGCGAATCTCTTAACCTACCTAGCTCTCTCTTTCGCAGGGTTTGGACCTCGGTTTCTTGGGAGAAGTTACTTTGATGGCGAATCGCGTCTTCGCTTCTTCTTTGCAGCATTTGATCTTCAGTTTCTTGGGGGCGTCTATATCGCTGACGTATGGCATTAGTCTCCAGGCGAAGCCGTCTCTCTGCCTGTGTTTCTTGCGAACGTCTATTAACATTGGCAAGTCTCTTCTGTTCCTTCGTTTGAACTTGTGTTCTCGCGGCTGCTCTAATTCCTTTTCTACCT
>JAYGXS010000007.1:33792939-33811066 GCA_036362985.1 Ligula intestinalis | reverse complement strand
TACACTAATTACTGCTCATGACCCCGAACGACAACCGTCTTCACTGACAGTTAATTAGCGTTTACCACTATAATTGCTCCCCCCTCCCCCCCGACCTCCATCCTCCTGGTTTATGCGTCTTTTCCCTTGACGACCGCTGACAGTTGATTGGCCTTTGGCCACTATAATTACCCTCCTTTTGGTTGCTGCTTCTTATCTCTGAAGATGAACTCCTGTAAGAGTTCGAAAGCTCAGGACAATAAACAAATTGATCCGGTGCTCGAAAAGTCTTCTGCCATCATCGTTTGTCGAGTTGTTTGCGTTCAGAACATGACTGACGTCATCACTGTTGTCCATAATGATAGTTTGTAAGGGTTTGATTGAAAGAGAAGTGATACATGTGGTAAGCCATTCAACTTAACCTAAGAGCTAGCCGCATTGCTGTGGAGGGAGGGGGGGGGTTACGGTCTTTCAACCGGCCACGACAACTTACGCGTAAGTAAAGGGGGAGGACCAAGTGATAGTAGGTCAAGGGGTTTACGCTCAACCCATGCCGTAGTAACAAAGAGGTAAGAGGGAGAGAGAGGTGTAAAGGGATCATGGGCATCAGATGCTAGTCCTAAGTGGGGACCAGCGAAATGGGGGTGAGTGAAGGGGTGAGAGTGGAATGAGTCCGGCAATTAATGTCGTCCCGCGGTCATCGTCTCAAGTTTTGTTTGGAGGTGTGCGAACGCAAGGTGTCGACCTCTAGAGACGGTGTCGGTGGCGTTTGGATGCTCGGGTTACAGTGAGTGAATTTGAAGCAGCTATGCAAACACGGTGACATTGGCGGGGGGTGACCTTTTAAGCGGCCGCGACGACCCCTTCCCCACCACCCCCCCCGTGGCGTATTCACATCCGCATTTCACATCGGGCGTCACTTGAATCCTCACGCGCACGGTAGAATGAGGGAGCGACGTAGAGACCGACATGCACAGGCGACCGAGAAGGCGTGCCGACGAAGTGATCGTGTTACTAACATGCGCGCGTCGAAGGCACACAAGGCGTGTCAACCTGACTCCGTCGACCCATGATAACGGAGGCACACACAGAGACAGTCGCTGATTTTATTAAGTTTACAGATTACCTACCGGCACCCCAACGTGAATCAGAGTAGGTTGTGTAAAAAATAGCATGTTTTTGGTTCAGGTAGGGAAATGTATTTATTACAGGAGATAAAAAAAGAGCACCTTAGCATGTTTGAGCCATAAATTAATTTTGTGTAATTCATAAACTAATTCATGTATATGTTTGCGACCAGCAATGAACAACTCGATAGTAAGCGGCCACTTTGGGAGCGGCTGCCTCGCTAAGAGCTAAATGGGCTATTAAGACGATAAATCATGCACTCAATTTCCCTGAAAATGGCACTTTTGTTTTCCACCGCTCCAAAATCCCAATGTTTACCTACTCGCTGAATAATTTACTTCAGTCTGCCCCACCTATTCTAGTAGCTGACAGATGAAGAACTGAAACGTCCTAAACTAGCTGGCGCCAAACCCGAAGAAACCACTTCAAATACGATATGCGCCAAGACCAGGGAATTATGTTTAACCTTATGCAGAATTCTAAAGCCTATTGAAGCATTATTTCAACCGCGAACCAAAAGAACCCACTGAAATAAGGCAAGTAAAAGCATCTAAATACTTTAAACTTTATTTTAAAATCATAATTAAGTTGGTTTGGCAGATTTGCTTAATTTGACATGACCCAAGTGTGAAAAACTCTAGGCCTAGAGTTTTTCACACTTGGGTCAACTCAAATTTAAAATAATATATTTTGTAGAGGAAATATAAATTCCAGAATTATTTTCATTGAACTAATACGTTTTACTTGGCTAACATGTACTGCCAGTTTATGCAGTAATTAAAAATCATACTAACGCGTGCGCCTTGCCTAGTACATTTGCACCATTGAATTGGTTTGGCGCAAAGTTCTGCATCCGGAGTCAAGCTTCTATTGTTTACGGAAGACAATAATTTCCGACAAATGTATGTTCACTCATTCCTGGAATGCAGCGTGTCAAGAACCAACGTGTACGGAATAGGGGACCGCCAACATATAAAACCTTGCGGATAGGCACAAGCTAAAACATAATCCTGAGGGACTGTAAATAAAGTTCTTGATAATTTCGGTCATAACAGTACTGACTGTGCCGAAGAGCATACGAGAACTGCCAAATGATGAATTGATGAAATAAACATTTTATGCTGCGTTTCTATATTTAATTCTCCAGACAAAAGGATAATTCTTTGAAGTTTTGGTTTTGCATGTGGTTTTCGAGTGTTTTTTTTTCTAACATCGGTTAACGCAAACACGTTTAAGCATTTCGCAGCAGTACACTTATATTTTGATTTTGTATTGTACACGGCAATGAATGTGCACCTGTGAAGGAAATGAACGAACTTTTCTATGTTAAGTCCGAAATGTGGGGGTGTGCCCTGTAACTAGTCGGTGTACGCCTACCTTCTAACGTATACCCTCAATCAGAAACCGCCAAGACGCTTGGTCCGATAGCTCAAGGCTTAGGGTGGTTGCCTTTGACTAAAGAGATGTGGATTCGAAACTCGGGGTTGGCCGCAAGTTCCGCTTTTACACTGGAATACAGTATATCCAGCGGTCAAAGCCTAATGTGGCAGACATGGCCAGTCTGGATTCTGTGTCTTATGGTAAAGGCTTCTATGACTATTTAAATCTATGAAGTGGACAATGGGCATCACAGCATGTCCGATTTGGTAGAAGAAGTCCTTTGGGAAGGTAAGGTTATTGTGTGAAGTTTTGTGATTAGCTCTCCAGGTCGTGGTCAGACAGATGAGAACTGTATGAGACAAGGCAGAGGTGGAACGGGACATGTGAATTCCGGTAGCAATTGGTGAACGTTAATCAACGATGATTAATATCTCCTGACCAAAACCATCAGAAGAGTTAGGTCTTGGATTAGTAGCTAGGGCGTTAGATGTCTGAATCACTGGTGGTGCGTCAATTAAAGGTTGGGTATGTCTGTTTGACGAGGATGGCTGATAAGCCAGAAATGGCCATTTCAGTCTTCCTTGTCTTCGCCGGCAATACTATCTACCTAGATTACTGGCAACTAGGGCTGCTGTCAGGGCCCGATAAATACGATCAAGGAGGCTGTGGGACAAGTGAGTTCCATGAGCGCTCGGTAAGCCTGCATTAACTAGTGACAATATCTCCTCAACCTAAATCGGTGAAACAAGCAACTAGTCGATCAGAGGTAAGGACATTAAACTTCTGATCGGGAGGTCGCGTGTTTGAGCTTGGGTACGGGTGGAAGATGATACCATATAAGCCAGAGTGGTCAATCCAGTCTCGTTGTCGTTGCCTAAACTACTAACCACCTTGCAGCTTTTGACGGGGCTCGGAAATTAGCTCAAGTCAGAGCAGTACGAGTTCCGTTGGCGTGCAGCGAACGGTCACCAACGTCATCAAATGTCAACTGCAAGAACTGTGGAGTAGCGTGCCACAAAACTAACGTATATCGTGTGATTTTTTAGTCGTTAATGTCCAAACCTGAGTGTTATAATCAAGTATGTGACCAAGTAAGCAGCCTCGCCCACTCTACGCAGACATAAATAGCATCGCACAAATGCGGAAGATGTATCCGCGTATACTCCCTGTTAATGGAAAAATTTTGCAAGGACACAATTGCAGAGGACATATACACAAAACGCCAAGTTGCCGGTATATAAACATTGAGGAGGAGATCACTCTTAAGAAACATCATTTGGGTACATTGAACCTCATTATTAGACATAACTGACCAGTACGGTATTACTTCTATTAAGCTTAAGGTTGTCTCAAGTTTTACATTTACGCTCTTTTATTCGAACAACCTTTTGTAAATTAGATTTTATCAAAAAGTAAGGAGCATACTATATTTATTGTTCGCATGCCCGTTTAATCTGATTTTGTTCGAAATGATACCGTCTTTTTACGTTTCTTTCGTTTTGTTCAACTTCTTTAACCGGTAATCGATGGCTGATGAACAAATTAGTACACCTGGTTAACTGTGCTATATAATTTATATTTGGAAAAAAAGGATTAATAATTGGTCAAAAGCTTTCGCTTATGCATGGCGGGAACACACTTCTGCAAATATATTTTTCTGTTTTTTGAATTAATTGGAATGCGACTCTGATAAATATGTGCTTTGAACTTAATCACTTACTATGTTTGCTTAATAGTTTAAAAAGGGGACGAGTTTTGCACACTATAAGTGTCAATTTTTCACAGCTCTCCACTTATCAAAACGCATTATTGAGCATGAAGAACACTTTTATGAAAACATTTTTAAATTGTAAAGCAAAATCAAGACGTTAGCCAATAAGGAAAACGGTTTTCTTAAGGCATCTGAGGCTATCAATGCTCCTGAATTAGTAAAAATATTGTATTGCGCAGATGGTCTGGCAACGATCGAAAGTGCCTCCCTATTTGGTGGAACATTTTAACATTAAAGTGGAAATTTTTAAAAATCCGGAACTCTAGGGAGGCATGTGTAGGCTACAAAAGCGGCTGACAATATACCCACAAAGAGCAAAGTAGCCACACCCTGCAGCGTTTAATTTTACTCCAAGAGACACCATGACCCCACAAATCTACACATTTGCTCATGAACGAAGACGAATTTCTCGGCCTCTGAAAAGTTTGCGTTTTTGATCAGTGCAGAAAGCCTTGGCGTAACTAACAATTTTGCCTACTTGATGGCACATTCAAATTTCCAGATTGATCTTTTTAAACGTAATAACTTGGTTCAGTAGCTGATAATATCGGCACGAAAAAAGAGACACCATCTACTCAAACGTTATACCTTACTCATGGAGACGCCATAATTCCCGTAAGCCTGTAGATATGTTCGTATGTGAAGGCAAGCTGGTCAGTCTGTGAAAATCGTCGAGATCTGAGTGTTTAATACACATATGTTGTAGCACAAATAAAGATATAATTTGGAGGTTAAATTCGCTAAACAGTCGAAGATTTTCCAAAAACCTTTTCATGCTCATCCCGTGCTGAATCTTATCTTGATTTTCCAATTTCGGCAATCGAATTTTTTATATGCTGACGTAGGTGCCCTAAGGATAAATGTTTTTTTTCGATTTTGCACTTTCCATTCTTGATTTCGTTCTGTCTCTGTGATTTTATTGAATGGAAGGAAAACACTATTCAGTAGCAGGAATGAGCTATCCCGGCAGAACTGGGCTAAATACACTATGAGATGTACGTATTTTAATTCCTTGACAATGAGCTCGCGGGATAGTTCGGACGTCGGAAAAATACACCCCTGGTCCCAAATAACGTCTTACCCTCTACTATTCAATAGCAGATTTTTTTGCCACATGACGCTCAAAGTAATTTGACTTTTAAATTTTGAACACTCACCTTTATTCCTGAAGAAAGCAACATAAATTTAAGTCATTGTGTAGCTCACACATAAGGTTGCAGATATATTTGTTTCCCTCGTATCATTGCAGAAATCATTCGTGTTGTGCTGCCAGCTATGTAGCAAAGTTTAATCTCTGGCTATTTCTACTTTAACAATTTTGACTAGAGCTGAGTTGGGATCAGTCGCACAGAGAGAGAAATGCTGTAGTTTGCAAGCAGCACGCTCGAATTTTGCGCTCGGACAAGCAACATATGCAAATTTTCCAATTGCACTGCTGGCTAAAAAGGCAGCAGTCAGGTGTGAACTCTCATCAACGCATCGGGAGCGGAAAGACGGGTGGGTCGGCTGAGTCGGGCACGAGGCAGGAGAAGGAGGGGGAGGAATTGTGATTGCTGGGTTGGGTTTGTGTGGGTTTCGTGACATGGGTACACGCCTCGGCTAGCTGGGGGCTGGCAAGCGCCGACAAGATTAAGGCCAGAGAACCCACTTTTGTCTGTCAGTGGAGGCGGGACGGAAGAGCGGATGCCAGCCACTGTCCTCCGCCTCCTCAAACACAAACATGCTCCCAGCAGGGAATTGGTTTGCATTTGCAATTTCCGAATCCGCGAGCCACAGAGAGTCGGTGAACGCGGTGTGGACTCGGTAATAATGTGTCACGTCTTTTGGGTAAAGTATTTTCAACTGGAAAACACACTTGCCTACTAGAAAAGGCCAGTTGCCGCACGCAGGACCGACAAGCATACACTGGTTTCCAAGGGGATATGTCACTGCTTATTTCTAGAAGGTACCTGAGTGGAAAAAGCAAAATGACTCAGATACAAGTTGAAGTGTCCACGATTGGCTAAATGTTATTGTTTAAACTGCTGAACACACAGTTTATATCTATTAACTGATATCAACCTGGTCATCCTCAAGATAGGCGAAATTGGTCACGAATACAAAAGAAAATTGTTAGCCTGTGTGGCATAACTGTAATTTGTTGATTAATGACTGATTATTTAATCATCGTCCTGAAAAAGTACAAATAGCAGTATGATTTGCGTGTCATGTTATAATATCTGACAACATAGCGTGCAACGTTTTTAAAATTTAATTTGTTCATTAAAGAATGATCATTTAAAGCGAGCAAAAGAAGACTAAGAAGGCGCGTACAATGAACAAAAGAGGGACATTATCCATTTGAGCTTAACAGAGCCCTTTTATGCCTGAAGAGGTTGCACTTCACCTTACAATTGAAACCTATGGGATTGACACTTTCGAAATAATAATTTAAAGATTGAGTTTCTGTTATTACCACAAAAACGTTTACGAAGCAGCAGAAGACAGAAGACAGAATAATTCAATTTTTTGATGAATTGTTTTTCACTAAGCCGTGTTCTGAACACGAACTGCGAGTCCCAGGAGTTTGATATAGGTATTTTGGTAATTGTATGTTAATAATGCCGTATCCCAATAAGAAAGTAGACTGCTGACCGTCTCGACCGCCAAGTCTTGTGAAATCAAGGTAAAGAGAGACGTGACGTCGAAAGACACCATGATCTCACTTTCGGTAAGTCGCACTACATTCAGGCGTTCCAGGAATTGGGTGGCAGAGCAGACCATCGCGGAGACCATCGCCGTCAGTGACTTCAGATTACGAAAAAGCCATTTCGCCAGATTAAATTTTGGTGCACCACGTAACGATACGATTGGCCGGAGGGGAACACCGGCCTTGTTTACCTTCGGTAGGCCATATAACCCGGCTGCGGGTGCATCTGTGGGTTTGATCGACAGTCGTGTCGCCCTGCTGATTGCCTTGCTGGATTGCAGCAAGGCAGCAGCTTCCTCATCGGTGCATCATCACACGGGAGTTAAGCCTGTCGGTCCTCCAACAGGGCGTTGGCCTTTTGGAGGTAGTCGGACTTGTCTAACACCACTGTGGAACGCCCTTTATCTGCCGAGAGAATCACGATGCTGGTGTCAGCCCTCAATGACTTCAATGCATTCTTCTCTGCCCGGGTAATGATTGCGCGTGGTATGTGCACCATCTCCGAGGAGGTAACTTGTTGCCGGATGACATGTTTTTTCTCTTCAGATTCTCCGGTTTTTTTAAGAATCGATTCGACTGTGGCAACGAGATTGACTGGGTCGGCATCTGTGGTGTTGAAACAAGCTTAATGGCTGAGAACATTAAGTTGTGCAGAAGTCAGTTGCTTGGAGGACATATTGTGCACCAGGACTTCGTTCTCCGCCTGTGATAAGCGGGATAGTGTTTTAAGCTCGCCCAGCTCGACATATCTTTTCGCCCGGAGATCTCTGGCCCGTTTGCTGATCACCTGCCGCAGTAACATGACTCCGTTCTCACCAATTAGATCGGTGCACTGTGTAAATGCTTGACTCAAAACTCTATTGTACTTGCGCAGCCAAAAATGACAGTCCTGGAGGATTGCCCGAAACATTCGCCTGCCATGGTCTGTCACCCATCGTCTCTTCAACTTGTGTTTACCGGTGGCCTGTAAAATTAGCTCTTCAGAAGCACATGATTGTCGAGGCATATATGGAAGAATTGGATTTGTGCTTAATTTAAGGACAAACGAAGTGCAAATACTTCAAAAAATCGCGCTGACTGAAGCAGAAAAATGTGAACACCAATCAAATAGGCTTCCGAACTTAAAAAAAGTTCATGGGGTGGTCAGAGGGCCCCAACGGGTGCCAAAAAAACTGCGGTTCGATGAAGTGCTTATGACCCATCTGATAGACATAAGTAGTGAAAAAAAACTGCGCCATCTGTGACGTTTGCTTGTGTTTTTCGATCAGCTGATGTTCAGGGTTATGTTTGGCTGCTGAAGGCAAATAAGCCCGAAACAGTTCTGTATCAAGTTACCAACAAAGCTGTCATACCCACTTAATGCTATTATGAATTGGCCGGAATGGGCCTGGCAGGCGGTCACGCGTTGGGGACCTCTGACCACCATATGAACTGTGTTTAGTTCGGAAGGCTATTTGATCGGTGTTCGCACATTTATTTGCGAATATGTATTCCCAATCAGCAGTGACAGCAAATGGCAGATGGCGAGGCGCTGATGAACTGCAGTTCAATGAAGTGTTCATGACCCATCTGATAGACACTAGTGGCGTACCAACCGCGCCATCTGTGAATGCGTTCGCTTGTGTTGTTCGACCAGTTGGTGTTCCTTGTTATGCTTGGCTGATGAAGGCTGATAGGCCTAAAAAATTTCTGTATCAAGTTACCCGAAAAACTGTTATACTGCTATTATGTTTTGGCCGCAATCGGCCTGGCAAGCGGTAACCCGTTGGGGAACTCTCACCAACACATAAACTGTGTTTGGCTCAAAAGCCTATTAGATCGACGTTCGCACATTTATTTGTGAATATATACCTAATCAGCAGTGACAGCAAATGGCAAAATGCGGGGCACTGATACACTGCGGATCGATGAATGGCTTATGTCCCATCTGATAGACACCAGTGGTGGACCAACTGCGCCATCAGTAAGTGCGTTTGTTTGTTTTGTCCGATCAGCTGGTGTTCAGGTTTATGTTTGGCTGATGAAAGCTTATAAGCCAAAAAGCGGTCTGCATCAAGTTACTCTAAAATCTGTCACACCCTTTTTACTGCTAATATGATTTGGCAGGATCGGCCTGGCAGGCGATCACCAGTTGGGAACCGCTGACCACCACATTAACTGTGTTTAGCTCGGAAGCCTAGTCAATCGGTGTTCGCTCCTTGCTGCGTGAATATATACGCGATCAGCAGTGACAGAAAATGGCAGAAGGCGAGGCGCTGATGAACTGCGGTTCGATGAAGTGTTCATGACCCATCTGATAGACACAAGCGGTGTTCCAATCTCGCCATCTGTGAATGGCTATGTTTGTGTTGTTCAACCAGATGGTGTTAAGTGTTATGCTTGGCTGATGAAGACTAATAGGCCCAAAACATTTTTGTATCAAGTTACCCCAAAAAACTGTCATACTGCTATTATGTTTTGGCCGTAATCGGCCTGGCAGGCGGTCACCCGTTGGGGACCTATGACTACCACATAAACTGTGTTTAGTTCAGAAGCCTATTGGATCCGTGTTCGCACATTTATTTTTGAATATATACCCAATCAGCAGTGACAGCAAATGGCAAAATGCGGGGCGCTGATACACTACGGATCGATGAAGTTCTTATGACCCATCTGATAGGCACCAGTGTTGGAACAACATCGCCGTCAGTAAGTGCGTTTATTTGTGTTGTCCGATCAGCTGGTGTTCAGGGTTATGCTTGGCTGATAAAGGCTAATAAGCCCGAGATAGTTCTCTATCACAAAACCCCCGAAATTCTGTCCTACTGCTATCACGACTTGGCCGGAATCGGACTGGCAGTCGGTCAACCGTCGAGGACCTCAGGCCACCAGATGAACTGTATTTAGTTCAAAAACCCACTGAATCGGTGTTTGCACATTTTTGCGTGAATATATAGGCAAGCAGCAGAGACAGCAAATGGCATTTGGTGAGGCGCTGATGAACCGCCGTTCAATGAAGTGTTTATGACCCATCTGATAGACAATAGCAGTGGACCAACTGCACCGTCTGTGAGTGCGCTTGTTTGTGTTGTTTGACCTCTTGGTGTTCAGGGTTATGCTTATCTGAAAAAAGGTTAATAAGCCCGAAAGAGTTCTGTATCAAGTTACGCCGAATGCTGTCATACCCCCCATACTGTTATCATGACTTGGCTGGAATCGGCATGGCAGGCGGTCACATGTTGGTGAACTTGACCACAACATGAACTTTGTTTAGTTTGGAAGCTTATTCAATCCCTGTTCGCAAATTTCTGCGTGAATATTATACGCGATCAGCAGTGACAGCAAATGGCAGATTGCGAGGCGCTGATGAACTGCTGTTCGAAAAAGTGTTCATGTCCCATCTGCTAGACACAAGCGGTGTACCAACCACGCCATGTGTGAATGTGTTTGTTTGTGTTTTCCGATTAGATTATGCTCAAAGTAATGCTTAGCTGATGAAGGCTAATAAGCCCGAAAGATTTCTGTATCAAGTTGTCCCCATATGCTGACATAACCCCTATACAGCTATTATTACCTGGCTGGAATCGGCTTGGCGGGTGGTCACACGTTGGGGACCTCTGACCACCACACGAAATTTGTTTAGTTCGGAAGTCTATTCGATCGGTGTTTGCACATTCCTGAGTGAATATATACCCGATCAGCAGTGACAGCAAATGGCAGATGGCGAGGGGCTGATGAACTGGGTTCATTGAAGTGTTTATGACCCATCTGAAAGACACTAGCGGTGGACCAACTGCGCCATCTGTGAGTGCATTATTTGTGCGATGTTCGACTTCTTGGTGTTCAGGGTTATGCTTGGTTGATAAATGCTAATTAGCCTAAAACATTTCTGCTTCAATTTACATCCAAATGCTGTCATACTGCTATTATGATTTGGCCGGAATCGGGCTGGCAGGCGGTCACCCGTTGGGGACGTCTGACCACCACATGAACTGTGTTTAGTTTGGAAGCCTATTCGATCGGTGTTCCCACATTTATTTTTGAATAAATACCCAATCAGCAGTGACAGCAAATGACAGAATGCATGGCGCTGATGAACTCTGGTTCGATGAAGTGCTTATGACCCATCTGATAGACACCAATGGTGGACCAACTGCGCCGTCTGTGAGTGCGTTTGCTTGTCTTGTCCAACCAGCTGGTGTTTAGAATTATACTTGGCTGATGTAGGCGAATGAGCACGAAAGAGTTCTGTGTAAAGTTACCACGACTGCTGTCATACACCCCTGACTACTATAATGACTTGGCCGGAATCGGCCTGGCAGGTTGTCACATGTTGGTGAACTTGACCCCGACAAGAACTTTGTTTAGTTCGGAAGCATTTTCGATCGGTTTTCGCAAACATCTGTGTTTATATATACCTGATCAGCAGTGACCGCAAACGGCAGCTGGCGAGGTGCTGATTAACTGCGGTTCCATGAAGTGATAGTGACCTATCTGATAGACACCAGTGGTGAAACCACTGCGCCGTCTCTGAGAGTATTTGCTTCTGTAGTTCGACCAGCTGATATTCAGGATAAAGCTTGGCTGATAAAGGCTAATTAGCCTAAAACATTTCTGCTTCAATTTACATCCAAATGCTGTCATACTGCTATTATGATTTTGCAGGAATCGGCCTGGCAGGCAGTCACCCGTTGGGGACGTCTGACCACCACATGAACAGTGTTAAGTTCGGAAGCGTTTTCGATCGGTTTTCGCACACATCTGTGTTTATATATACCTGATCAGCAGTGACAGCAAACGGCAGGTGGTGAGGCGCTGATGAAATGCGGTTCCATGAAGTGATAGTGACCTATCTGATAGAAACCAGTGGTGAAACAAATGCGCCATCTCTGAAAGTATTTGCTTCTGTAGTTCGACCGGCTGGTATTCAGGGTAATGCTTGGCTGATGTAGGCTAATAAGCCTGAAGGAGTTCTGTATAAAGGAACCCCTAAATGCTGTCATATCCCCTGACTACTATTATGACTTGGCTGGAATCGGCCTGGTGGGTTGTCACCCGTTGGGAACCTATAACCACCACATGAACAGTGTTTAGTACAGAAGCCTATGCTATAAGTGTTCACGCATTTCTTTCTGAATATATACCCAATCAGCAGTGACAGCAAATGGCAGATGGCGAGGAACTGATGAACTGCGGTTCAATGAAGTGTTTATGACCCATCTGATAGACACTAGCGGTGGACCAACTGCGCCGACTGTGAGTGCGTTTGTTTGTGTTGTTCGACATCTTGGTGTTCAGGGTTATGCTTGGCTGATAAAGGCGAATTAGCCTCAAACGTTTCTGCTACAATTTACATCCAAATGCTGTCATACTGCTATTATGATTTGGCCGGAATCGGCCTGGCAGGCAGTCACCCGTTGGGGACGTCTGACCACCAAATGAACTGTGTTTAGTACGGAAGCCTATTCGATCGGTATTCGCACATTCATATTTGAATCAATACCCAGTCAGCAGTGACAGCAAATGGCAGAATGCGTGGCGCTGATGAACTCTGGTTCAATGAAGTGCTTATGACCCATCTGAAAGACACCAATGGTGGACCAACTGCGCCGTCTGTGAGTGCGTTTACTTGTCTTGTCCGATCAGCTGGTGTTTAGAATTATACTTGGCTGATGTAGGCGAATGAGCACGAAAGAGTTCTGTATAAAGTTTCCCCGAATGCTGTCATACCCCCTTGACTACTATAATGACTCGGCCGGAATCAGCCTGGCAGGTTGTCACATGTTGGTGAACTTGACCCAAACAAGAACTTTGTTTAGTTCAGAAGCATTTTCGATCGGTTTTCGCAAACATCTGTGTTTATATATACCTGATCAGCAGTGACAGCAACCGGCAGGTTGCGACGCGCTGATGAATTGCGGTTCCATGAAGTGATAGTGACCTAACTGATAGACACCAGTCGTGAAACAACAGCGCTGTCTCTGAGAGTATTTGCTTCTGTAGTTCGACCAGCTGGTATTCAGGGTAATGCTTGGCTGATGAAGGCTAATAAGCCTGAAGGAGTTCTGTATCAAGGAACCCATAAATGCTGACATAACCCCTATACAGCTATTATGACCTGGCTGGAATCGGCTTGGCGGGTGGTCACCAGTTGTGAACCTATGACCACCACATGAACAGTGTTTAGTTCGGAAGCCTATTCGATCAGTGTTCGCGCATTTCTTTCTGAATATATACCAAATCAGCAGTGACAGCAAATGGCAGATGGCGAGGCGCTGATGAACTGCGGATCGCTTAAGTGCAAATGACCCATCTGATAGACACCAGTTGTGGAACAACTGCGCAATCCGTGAGTGCGCTTGTTTGTGTTGTCCGATCAGCTGGTGTTCAGGGTTATGCTTGGCTAATGCAGGCTAATAAGCCCAAAAGAGTCCTGTATCAAACAGCCCCCAAAATTATGTCCTGCTGCTATCACGACTTGGCAAGAATCGGATTGCCAGTCGGTCACTCTTTGGTGACTTCAGACCGACACATGAACTGTGTTTAGTTCGGAAGCCTACTGAATCGGTGTTCGCACATTTCTGCGTGAATATATACGCGATCAGCAGTGACAGCAAATGGCAGATGGCGAGGCGCTGATGAACTCGGGTTCAATGAAGTGCTTATGACCCATCTGATAGACACCAGTTGTGGACCAACTGCGCCGCCTGTGAGTGCGTTTGCTTGTGTTGTCCGACCAGCTGGTGTTTAGAATTATACTTGGCTGATGTAGGCAAATAAGCACGAAAGAGTTCTGTATCAAGTTACCCCGAATGCTGTCATACCCCCTATTGCTATTATAACTTGGCTGGAATCGGCCAGGCAGGTTGTCACATGTTGGTGAAATTGAACACAGCATGAACGTTGTTTAGTTCGGAAGCTTATTCGATCCCTTTTCGCACATTTCTGCGTGAATATATACGCGATCAGCAGTGACAGCAAATGGCAGATGGCGAGGCGCTAATGAACTGCTGTTCGAAAAAGTGGTCATGACTCATCTGATAGACACAAGCGGTGTACCAACCACGCCATCTGTGAATGCGTTTGTTTGTGTTTTCTGATTAGATGGTGCTCAGTGTTAGGCTTAGCTGATGAAGGCTAATCAGCCCGAAAGAGTTCTGTATCAAGTTACATCCAAATGCTGTCATACCCCACTTACTGCTATTATGACCTGGCTGGAATCGGCCTGGCGGGTGGTCACCCGTTGGGGACGTATGACCACCACATGAACTGTGTTTAGTTCGGAAGCCTATTTGATCGGTGTTCGCACATTTATTTTTGAATAAATACCCAATCAGCAGTGACAGCAAATGGCAGAATGCGAGGCGCTGATGAACTGCGGATCGCTGAAGTGTTTATGACCCATCTGATAGACACTAGCGGTTGACCAACTGCGCCGTCCGTGAGTGCGTTTTTTTTTGTGTTGTCCGACCAGCTGGTGTTTAGAATTATACTTGGCTGATGTAGGCGAATAAGCACGAAAGAGTTCTGTATCAAGTTACCCCGAATGCTGTCATACCCCCTTCTGCTATTATAACTGGGCACAAATCGGCCTGGCGGGTGGTCACCCGTTGTGGACCTCTGATACCCTAATGAACTGTGTTAATTTCGGAAGTCTTTTTGATCGGTTTTCGCACACAACTGCGTTGATATTTACCTGATCAGCAGTGACAGCAAACGGCAGGTGGCGAGGTGCTGATGAATTGCGGTTCCATGAAGTGATAGTGACCTAACTGATAGACACCAGTCGTGAAAAAACAGCGCTGTCTCTGAGAGTATTTGCTTCCGTACCTCGGCCAGCTGGTGTTTAGGTTTATGCTTGTCTGATGACGGCTAACAAGCCTGAAGGAGTTCTGTATCAAGGAACCCCTATATGCTGTCATACACCCTTACTGCTATTATGACTTGGCCGGAATCGGCCTAGCAGGCGGTCACCCGTTGGTGACCTCAGACCACCACATGAACTGTGTTTAGTTTGGAAGACTATTTGATCGGTGTTCGCACATTTTTTGTGAAGGTATACCCAATCAATTGTGACAGTAAATGGCAGGATTCGAGGCGCTGATGAACTGCGGTTCAATGAAGTGCTTATGACGCATCTGAAAGACACCAGTGGTTGACCATCTGCCCCGTCTGTGAGTGCGTTTTTTTCTGTTTTTCGACCAGCTGGTATTCAGGGTTATGCTTGGCTTATGGAGGCTAATAAGCCCTTTTTGTTGGTTGACCTGTCGCTGATTTAAGCGTCGACCCTGAAAGCCTTCCTTAAATCAAGGCAGGCAGGATATTGTCTAATGGGAAAACTTCTTTACCATAGCAAACAGGAATTGTACAAGCTGAATCTGGAGCCAGTTGCTTGCTGCGCCTGTTCACCAGGCCTCAGTGGTGAAGTGGGTTTCTGGCAGCACTGACCACAAATCCAGCGCATACCAGCAATCAGCGGTACCCAAAACTTGATTGCTTGATTTGACTGCCAATTAAGGGTAAGCAGATCAGTCAATACAAGTGGCGAGGCAGGTCCAGTGTGAACCAGTAATCAGCGATGCGCAAAAATTTATTGACTGTCCGCACTGACAGAGGAGGCACAATGAGTGATCATGGCAGCGATAGGGGGGGGGTCAGGCTACTGCAGACGTACGCAAATTTACATAGAAAGCAACACTTTTGCATTTCCGTCTTAATTAGTTTACAAATGTATCTGTGAGATCCAATCATCCGCGACTTCAGCCCGCATTCAATATGCCATCGGAAAATCCAGCAAGGAGCTTACTGTGAATTTCGATCAAAGATAAACATGCAAAAACAGAAGAATACTTTTGTCATTTGTTTTGGGCTTCATACTCAAACAAAATGTACTTTTAACGACGGCAGTTCTCAACTTCGACTGAAGCCTGCCTGGCATCGGTTTAACAGCGTGAGATGGGATCAAATTAAAGATGCCGGGAAAAGAAAACGTTTGATAATCGTTAACCTGCCTTGTCAGTTTCCAATGTGGTTAATCATTGCTAAGTATTTTGCCTGGTACCTCATAAAAGGCTTTTTTTCTGACAAATGAGGAACAATGTTTGCTATTGTTAAGTAATTATTTTAGGTAAAATGAAAATTATTATTTTGCAGTGTGCATTGTTAAAGATACTGACTCTTTAGGGATCTGGAACCGTTTTCCGCGTGCCTGAAGGTTCGATAGTTTGTCTGCTTATGCAACTTGGAGACAAACAACAGGTTTACTACTTTAAACATCAAAGCGAAAAGCAGTCCAGAATGCTCGGGTACCAGAGGAAATGACTACATCTTCCAGGCTTCTGTTTCTTCGTATAAGCGGTAAGTTATCACAGTTATTGGTTTACGACTCGAGCAGAGTAGCCCTCTAATACACCTACATATACCTGCTTGCTAAAATGGCCATGAAATTCTGTGGTTTCAATGTTTTTTTTTGTTTTTCAGAGGCAGTTAATACCCTCAGAAGTAATAATCCTGTCCAGGATGGTTAGGTTGCGCATTAAAACGGCATAACCCGGACGAAAACTCCGACTGGATATTGTATTTTATAATTTCGATTAGCCTTGCTATGTAAACAAATCTTAAAATAATACCGGGTTTGGTCTTATGAAATTTGCATTTCACATCCCGCAGATTGCGCGATATACATAGTTTGCACTCATGCGAGAAAATGGTACTTTCTTTAGCAAGAATAGTGTGAAGGACTGTATATACGACAAAAAAGGTTGAAATGCATTGAAACTGGGAAATGCAGAAAAATCAGATGGTTGCTGACCTAAGAAAGCATAGATAGCTTTCTTGGAAGAATTTCAGTGGCACCAAGTACTTTTTGAGTCCTTGTTTGATTGCAAATGGTCGCCAAGAATATAAAGCATTCCTGTTGAATAATCTAAGTGTGTACTCGCCAGGAAGTGTTTACCAGACCCGTTGCCAGGGGAGAGTACGAAAGGTACAGTTTATGTAGCTACAAGGATTTTACTTACGACAGCTGCAAGGCAGAGGAGAAAGTCAGGACAGTGTAAACGAATGTTGTCCACTTTTCCAACCAACAATAATGTAAATAAGAAAAGAAAACAAAAAAACCCTCCACCTGTATGGCTGACTGTCACGACACCGACAATATGCCGAAAAACACAAGTGAGACTGGGTTACCATTTTTAGCTTACTACCCGTCGTCAGCTCGTCATTTCCCAAACCGAAGTCATGCACCACCCCAGAATTGAGCGTGCAGAATTTGGGACACAACCTCAATATCTTGTATATTTTGCGCAGGAATGATGACACGTGATGACGAACGTTCAGCGACCGCTAACGAAACTCATTGTTCCCGTTCTATCTTGATGGAGTCTCAGAGCAGCTGGCGGCATAGGCAAATATTATTGTCGTCAAAGACAAAGGAGACTCGAATATTAAATCCTGGCTTGTTGACTGTTGTCTGCCTCTGACTGTGATTAAAAAAAGGAATATATGTTTAAGGCTGGGTTAGGATATAACTTGGGTCTGGGTATGCTTAGCTGAGGACGGTTAATAATCCAGAAAGGGACATTGCAGTCTTCCTTGTCTTTTCCGACAACACCATCTGCCTTTACTTCTAACTGTTACGGTCTAAGGAAAGCAAGAAATGTGAGTTCCGTTACGTGTTGGAAGACGTTTATCCACAAGCATTCTGAACGTATTAAGTACACTGCTTTGCAATAAAAATTCGATCAGATTGTTCCATTGTCGAAACTGGGCAACCCCACCGCACACTGCCATGCATCTAAACCGTAACTGCCTTATGGTTCCATGTATATGCAATGATCTTTCGCAGTTTTAGAAGGTGACACGACATCATGATACCAGTAAATGCCTTGCCTTTCTATCACATACCTGCTATCACCTAATACCTTAAGACAGATATTGAATATTAGTATCTAAAATGGGGTAAAGTTGAAACCTGTGAGCAAAGCGCTTCGCGTCTTAGGGAATGCTGTTCTTTTAACAGTTTAACTTTAGGCAGCTAGGCAAAATGCAGCAAAAATACATGTTCCTGCGCTTTGAGGTTGTATCACTCAACGAAATAATGCGAATATTTGCAGTTAACGTGTTTAAATAAGTAAAGGATAAAATTGGTCAAACAACGAAACAGATTGCTTATTAGTGCGCGCCTTCACATTTTTAGAGAT
>JAYGXS010000007.1:33712147-33787939 GCA_036362985.1 Ligula intestinalis | reverse complement strand
AACGAAACAGATTGCTTATTAGTGCGCGCCTTCACATTTTTAGAGATAAGAAGAACAGCTCTGGCAAAATAAAGACAATCATACGGGACACAAAACAACAAATTATTAATGGCGTGAGTATGGTGATGAATTGTCGGGTGTATGTATGCCGACGCCAACTTGATTTATTGATTACTTGATTACCTATCTGTGAACCAGACTTCGATAAATTATCGGCTCTTTTTGGTTCCGGCGACTGCGAAGTTAAACTCGTGGCTCATTTCCTAGGCGTGAGCAGGAATTTGCGATAATTAGTCGCTCATTAGCCCAGGTAGCTCATCGTAGCATGCGTCTAGTTCGAAAACTGGAATTCCACAGACACATCGCGCATGGAATGTGATACACTTTACCAGATTGCGCTTTGGAGTAAAGTGTTCCTTTGATTTGCCCGCGCCTCGTAGCGCTGAGCATAACTGGCCATATCTTTGGTGTCATTTCTCGCTTGGTCTTTTGAGGTCGAACGCGTAGATATCGGCTTCTTAGTGTGATTGGATAGCTATTCTGCATAATATGTTTGCAGTGAGATCGGGCCTCCTGTAAATTTTCCTCCGACCTACTGCAAATAATCTGAACACGTTCTCACACAAAGTCGTTTGTGAGTCACCGGTTGGTTGATTTTAACGGCGGGAAGTCGTATAATGTTTAAATGCTTCCATCAAACATCAAATCTTCTTCACATATTCAGGTTTCGCTTGACGAAAACATAAAGGGAAGGCATCTTCTCCTCTCGTTTGACATTAATATCAGACTCCAATGACTATGTTATTGGAATTGTAAAGCATTGTTTATTATAAGTACAAAACACATGGTTAACGACAAGCCCAAATTATATGATTATATTAGGCGAAGACAGGATTTTGTAGCTCCTGTAGGACCATCTCTGGCAATCAACGAAGCAATCGGAGTCTGTTTGGCATATTCATGAGTATCTTCAGCAAAAGCAATAACCAAACCATTCTGGAAGTTCCACCAATCTTTTTCTTAACTTATGTCATAACTTTGCCAGGACACCGGGTTTAATTACATGTCCTGTAATAAATGCATTTTTCAGTTCAACTCCCATGAGAATACCTATTCTTATACCCTAAATTTAAAGTACAGCCAAGCCCAAACCATTGACTTATCGCCTCGTTTACTAGCATTGTAAAATGTGACTTCGGGAAGGTAGCAGGACACCTAATGCTCTAAGGTGGTATCTCCATTTGTGCTCAAGACTTAATTTACCTACTGCATATCAATAAAAAAGATAATACATCGATTAAAAATGATGCTAGCCGACAATTTGTTCTCTTCTGTGGCACCAATGTACAAGGGGTCCCAAAAATGCATATACATTTAACATTATTTTGAAATTGCCGTTTACAACAATTCATCATTTTAAAAAAGGTAAGCGTATTTACAAGTATTATCTTACAGTTTTACTAAGTTTTCAGAAACGATCGTCCATTTTGATTATGACAGTGCTGGCAACACAAAGCAATGCAATCGCACACACTATGGAACAATTCGCTTGGTACTCGGGTAGACTCATGGTCAATGACTTCTCTCAATTAAGCCACTTTTCAAATAATTGTAAACTTTGCATATATGGTAATAGTATTAATTTGAAAATAAATAAAACATATAAAAGTATGATAGAATCGTGTCTGTATTTCATTTTGACTATTGTGTTCAAAATGAAATGAATAAACAATAAAATAATACTACTAAATTTGTTTTTTTTATTTGAAGAAAAATACTATTGCCATATATGCAAAATTTACAATTATTTTAATGTGTTTACATTTTGTGGAACACCCAGTATAAACATGTATTTGAATTGAAGATACAACCTGCATGAGTCACTATTGGCTTAGCCAATCATGTTCTACTTTAAGAGGAAGTACCAGCCAAAAATTAATATAATTTGCTTGATACTCGTGTTTATAATTTGAAGGTTCTCTCGTTCGCTAAGGGCTAACACACTTGCGATACTATAAGAGATTTTGCGTTCGACAGTAAGTCCTGAAAGTTTAATAAAATTAATATTCAATTCTGTCTTGGAGCACAAGCACTCTGACCATGATACTGAAAAATATCGAGGAGTTTTGCATATTCAAAAACCACGTTTTACTCAGATGAGTAAATGCAATGACATTGGCGGTGTATGAACGCATGTGAACATGTAGAAGGCTTTAGTATAGCCAGCACTTAAGCCTACTGAATTATGGGATCCTCAGTGCTAGCCATGGGTTGAAGCAAAGTGAGCATTTAAACTCAACTTTGATTCACCTCAGTGTGAAGTCCTGTTGCTAATTTTGCTAGCGCGTTGGCTTCAAGGAACCTTCCCTTTGCCGTCGTGAACTTGAACTGCAGAAAGGTGTGCAATTGTTTTAAAAAGAGGCAAATGAATCCTTTAAATATCGTAAAATGACAGATATAATGCTTTGAAGTTGTTATCCAAAATGTTTAGCCAAAATTTTCTCAATTTACGGACAGCAAGGGATAAGTTAGCTAATGGGAGATGGTTAAATTTCAATATAAGAATAGGTCATTTAATACTCAAAGTTAAATCTTATCACGATGTTTACATCTGCACTTGAGACTATTTGGCTGCCAAATTGTCAAATTCAGTTTTCACCAGTGGGGTAGCGTGCAAGGAATGAGAGAACAGAGTGATAGTATGCCGATGTGCGGCAGAACATATGATGAAAGCTTTGCTGCGTAGCACGGGAAGACTTCGTAGGCATTCGTTTAGAAAGGCGACGGTGACAAATATCAGCAAGGATATGACCAGAAATTTACTCACCGCTTTCAAATGTTACCGTCTTATAATGCCAACTAAAATAGCACGGAAAAATATTGGCAAATGAAAAGAGAATTAAAACGATACGTGTAATAATGACCATGTCTATTTTTTTAAGGTAAATGAGGGGAGAATATAGACTTCCATGCATTGCCAGAATAGGGCTTGCGGAGTGCCACATGAACGCAAGCGGCGGATAAATATTCAAAGTTTATGTATTTTTAATAAAAACTACATTCAATGTAAGATGTGAGAGGTCAGATACAAGAGAAACATCTAGGTAAAGGCAGAATGCCAATGGTTTCAGGACTAAGAGAGAATTGCAGTTGAAAAGGACACTGGGCTGATTTCCTTTGGTGAACAAAAATGCCAGTTGATAAGGGCCGCGTTCACATATGGTCCAGGCCATCCTTTAGTACTTGAATATATATGTGACATTTGATAACACAACACATGTGTGAATGCATAAAATAAAAGGGAAAATATAAGAAGCAGAATGCAAAGCAATACAATCCGCAGATGGTTACTTATGATGTGTGTCTAATTAAGTCACCGGCTTCCCACAAAGGCTATTTTATATTGCAGAATGCATACCTTAATTACTAAAGTGACGAAAAACTACGCCATTTTGGATGGGATACCAAAAAATCTGTATGTAACAAAACTCCTACACTTATTAATACTTTTGGACCAAGCTTCAGTAGATTCCCTATCCCATGAAATGTCACCCGGAATTCTGAAATGCGTTTTCAATTTAAAAATATAATGACGTATGACTTAAAAAATAACGATTGTGCAACCTTACCTCAAAACAATTTGTCGCATGTAGATGCCGGCTTTTTAACCAGCTTCTGTTTGACGTTTGAATTTTGAGTGCATGGTAAAAAAAGTTTCTGGACCTTAAAGGAACAAGCGCCAGAGTGTCTGATTATTTGATAACTGCCTAGATTACTATCGTCTGAGACATTGATAATAGTTCAGCATAATTCAGAATTAAAAACCGCATCAACCTCAGTTGCTTAATCTGTAATTAATTAAATAATAACAAGGTACTTTAAAAGAAAAGTGTGTTCGCAATTCACAAAAGTGATAGGGTTATCAATTTACCTTACGGTTTGAGTTAATATTTTTTTCGTCTCAATAACTTCATTGATATTCAGAATAATATTTTTTTTTCCAACAAACATATAGTTTTTTATAAGTTTTTTTGAGTAACAAATTTGACTAAGGTTTTTTATTGTTATTTCTTAATTTAAGTAACAACATTAATGCCGGCTTGCTATTGATTATCAATGTTCGCTAACCTTTGCATTTTTGCTCGAATTCCAAATTTTGATTGAACAAGGAATAACCAGCCATAGACGAAATGCAATCGGGCACTGAACTGTTCTTCGGAAGAGAAATTGTTTACACGTCTTATGATAAAACTGGACATATTTTGCATATGGCTTAACAGCAAATATTGACAGTGTGCCTTGGGTTTTTGTAAACATGCTTTTGTGGTCGATATTTTCGGTGGAATATAGCAAAAAAATTTATGGCACAAAACGTGGAAAGTTGTCAAAGTGAATTGATAACAAACTTCGTTCTTCTTCTGCAAAAAATTATGTGCTATCTCACAATTGCACTTACCGCAATGTCTAAACATGTATAATATAAATGTTTCTGTTTTTTATCAATTTTTTTATATTGCAACACGAAGAACCGAGGAGGATTGTTCACAGCGTTTTATATCAAAGAAAATGTCTTTGGTATCAAAAAACCTTGGAGTTGGCCCTACGTGGCCCTGTAAAGCCTCCCGTACAGTGATTTGGTCTTTGCTTCTAAACCAAACTTTGCAGCAGCAATCACCTTAATGAACAGAATAAAGAACTTACAATGTGTGTTAAATCAACCACTCAATATTTGCTCTTTACATTTCAGATGCTAGACGATCTACTGAACTGTTTGAGAAATTTTAATGAATTGTTCTCCAGTTCAAATTTTAGGCAAGCACAAAGGTCAGGATTAATCGATATCAATACATTTTGCAACAGCTTCTCAGGTGCAACGTTTCACTGCATGAGACTGACAACAGAGGAACATCGAACTGTTGGAAATTTTACCGAATTTAAGGCATAACAGCAAGCAACAGGGTCAGTTTAAAAATTAATCGTTATCTTTGTTATACAGCGACAATTTGCAGCTGAGAAGCTGTCACAAAATTATTTGATATCAATGAATGCTGCTGTTTATATCTGCTTTAAATCTACTGCATTTTGAACTCTTTTAGTATATGCTTAATATAATTTCGTATAAAAGACGAATTTAGGTTTGCATGTTGAACTGCTCGATTGCGACAAAGCTGCTGGATGTAGTATTTGAGAGCCAGTGGTGATTATTGGTCCCTGTCGGGCCATGTTTTACCAGTATTTTACTTTTAAAATGCCTCAGATCTTTGAAGGGGAAGAAAGTGGATGCTTACGGTGAAGGTATTTCCAAACTCTAAAAGTTTTAACGATGTTAAATGAAACACACTGCCTACGCTGTTACATCCTTAAGGCAATTCCTGAATTTTGAACCTATTCATCCAAAGTCGAAAGACAGGAATTCTCTAAACGGTCAGTAAGATTAATGAAGCTACTGACTCACGCTTTATTTTTTATCTGTTGGCATGCGATTTAACGCATTTCGGAAAAAAAACTTTTCTGATTAATGGGATGTTTGGTATCGAAGAGCAAGCCAATACGACTTCCCTGCTAGCAAGATTGCCCCGGAGTCCAAGGCAAGTATCAACGTGGTATTCATAGTTAAACCTGCTCAGGTCTGCTGCATAAGCAAGCCTCGGCAGTTCGATATACTGCGCTAGAAGAACAGCAAAATCTGGAACGATACGTACTGTATGATTGCAGTTATCATCTATTGGATCAAGAAACTTACGCTATGAAATCTGCTGTTATAAACAGAGTTCATAATTCAAATAATTCCTTAGCCAAACAACCAGAAACAATGGAAATGTTACAGACGGATGACGTCCGCATTAGAAAAAATTAAGAAAAATTCGTTTGCGGTGTTGGCACAGACCACTAGCAGGTCCTTCATACTCATCCATAATGGTAAATATGCGCAATATTCATTTCCACTTTTTGACTTTCCCTTTAACAAGGCTCTTTGATATGCAAAACTCTGCGATTCTTCTATACTTCTGTCACTAAGATAATCGTAAGGCATAAAGGTTTTTTGTCTAATCACATCCATGGAGCGCCATCCTTTGTGCATGTGAATTGATAGAAATTACGAGGGAATAATCTATGGCTTTTTCACTGCCTTTGAGAACTACTTTGTCTCAACAGGGCTATCCCTCTATCAGCCATACAGGCCAAAGTATAAAAGTTGGACGAAGACGATCCCTAATATTTGAAACTCTTTCAAAGTAACAACTCTTTTTCAGGACAATAATCAGCGGACTTTGAAAATCTATTCGACATTTCACCGAAATTGTAATGTGTGCCTCAAAAGGCATTTAATTCGAGCAAACTTCAGAGTGTGTAAGCATAAATGGCCATGCCCATTGCAAACTAACGAGTTTGTCAACCTCCTAGACTAACTTCAGAAACACATAAAAAATAAAGAGACACTATCTCACAGAAACTTGTTTTGCGTAAGGAAACCACTATTTTGTGCAAATATTCTTTGGGTGGAAGAAAACTGCAATTGTTTGCGCAAAAAGTCGTCCATTTTTACATTTTTGCGAATTAATTTTGAACTTTACGGCAGACATGTATAAAATGCATGATTTACGTGTATTCTCTTTTCGGCATGTAAAAAAATATTGTTTCAAATAATAATTTCTGTTTCAATTTAGTAGTTACTAACATGTTATTGAAACGTGTGTGCACCTATTACACAGCTTAACAGAAATCACAAATGTCTACCTTTACTGAGCACTTAAGCAGGTTGCTCTATCCGGAAGTACCCTGTCATCGCAAACTTTTCGTTAAGAATCGCGTTATAAAACATTATTTTGCATGGACTTACAAATGGCGTTATATCACTAATGACATCACATATCTGCGAGCACTCAGTGCAGTTCGCCTCATTTTATTAAATTAAAACGCAGCAGAATGAAGAGACGCCATCTCCTTCAATGTCTTTTTAGTTTAAGCACAGATTATGCTTTCAATCATTCTGGGAAAGGGTTTTAATTCGTATAACAGGTGGCCGTCAAGGATATTTTACAAGACAAATGGCTAATGGTCATGCATGGGAAATTTGCTCTTAGTGCTAACCCTTGGAGTAGGAGAAGGTGCCCCCACAGAGTCTCGTATGTAACCAAAACGCAAACAGGGACCTGCAGGTGTGATAGCCACAAACAAAAACGCACGACGAACTAATGGCAAATTATTTTGAAACCATTTTTTTCAAGATAAGCCAGTTCCGTTGAAAGAAGGCACAAAGGGAATTTCGGCAAATTTTACAATGCAAAATACTTCCAAGCATCGCTTTTTAGCAGCTTGGAGGATGGAAGTACAACTTGTATGCAAGTGCACTAAAATATGAATAGGCAATCTAATAATGCTGAAACATCAAGTTTATGTGTCTCACCTTATGTCAACGACGCCAAGTTCTGTATGTATGTGATAACATAGCGGCACGATCTATCGTAACGTTCGTAAAGAATAACTTGATCAAGTTTTCCTTCAGAAGTCTTTCACAGATATCCAAAATCCAAACGGCGAACCCGTGGACAAACAATAAGGCCATATCACACATCTTACCTGGCGTGTTAAAATGTAAGGAACCGTTTAGTAATATAATAAGATATCTCCGATGGGGAAACGCTCACTAAAAAGCCGTTTGTTTTAGCAAGAGAGCTTGTTTATTTGCGTATCTTATGAAACATTTGTAAGCAATGCGTATTTTGCACTGGCGCAGTGAGATAACAATGAGTGAAGTGGTTACGCAGGAAAGTAACTTCTAATTCTCGTTAATAAACTACATGGCTGCGGCCACCATAGCGATACCATCATTACACCTGTCAATTCTGAGTATTTTTTAAATAATTTTGTGTCCAGAAAGAAAAAAAAATTACAGTATTCGGTTTTGCTAGCAGTCCATTTAGGACAAATTGCTGACCTTACATTTGATGACAGCTTCCATGAAACCTTTAAAGCAATTAACCTTTGATAAATAACCTCCCAGCTGCCTACTTAGCAGGCTTGCTGTTTAATAATGTTTACATAGAGTACGCTGAATGTGCTAAAAAGCACGCCCTGGTCAATTGAAAGCTGGTTGCCGTGGCTGGTCTTTCTTTGTCTTTTGTTTTTGAATTAAATAAGCATAAATTAATTTACGTGAAGTGTAGTTGGTTTACAACAGAGGTTCCCATTTGAGCATGCGGGATGTGCTATCATGCAATATTACCTCAGCTTATTGGCGAGGTTAGTTGACATCAGCAAATACAGTAGCATATAGTGTAAAAAGAGCAGAGAGTGACCAAAACGGCTTATTGGGAATTTTTAGGAGAAACGGGGTTAGCTGAGTTTTACAGAAGTCACCGGAATCATCGCCAAGGGGCGGGGTGAAATATGGCCAGAAACTCCCTTGCTTATTGCAGACTCGGCCGACAAGGTTGCGAAAACATCAATATTCACCACGATCTAAGACAGTCTGCGGGTCACAGATAGACAAGCAAGGAAAACCGCAGAAAACTTCGCACGGAAATTCTTTCAATAGAGCCCAAGGGTATCTAGTAAATGCTAGCCATCTCAGTTCTGAAACTACCTGCGGAACGCTAGCATTAAGGACAGACTGTTTGCCCTTGAAATACGCATCTTCATTTCATATTCTAGTTGTTCCCATGGAGCAAATTTGACCGCGTTGTTGTTTTCACAGAAGTACAATCAGATCTACATTATGCGATATCTAAGCCTACAGGGAAAACAGAAAGCAACACACCAGCTCAGAATAAGTCATTCGAGCCATGTAAGGGAGCTGGTAATCTCCTCATATTTCTGTTTTCTAAACCTTTATACGATATGGTTCACTTACCTACATTTTTGAGACCATTGTAGGTACCACAACCATTCATTTGCTGAGGTTCGCAAATGCCATGACCAAGCTTGAGCCTATCAACAGTTTTAATCATCGATGTTGGTGTTGACCACAGTGGGCTCAATAGCAAATTGGTGCAAGGACGGTGGATTTGCGCCGCATTTAACTCACTCTCTATTTCACTGCCCAAATTGTCGAGACAAACTTAATGAGGCTGGATATGGGGAATGACTCAGGTGGCCGGTGCGGTGAAAACAGATATCTCAGCATGGCACAACACCTCCATCTCCATGCCTGGCCTTTTTTATGGGTAAGCAAACCGTGAAAAGGTCTGTCCCGTACCTTGGTGTGGCTCCTGCGTTGATCACGTGCGTCTATTAAGCTGCTTCTTACGCAAACAACTACACACAGACCAGGTACCAGCAAATGTACAGTAGACGCAGCAGATCATGTAACATTTCGACATAGGCAAAATATTGATACTCTTTCGCTAAGCATTATTGACTGAGTTTGTGATACTGATTATCGTGCAGTCCATTTTGAAGTTTATTCCGTCATGAAAGTATGCGGACTTAATAACGAGCTGCGTCCCGACCACAAGCAAAACGTATCTATTTTAAAAACTGCCTTCTTAAGTAGTATGCTTTTTAATCTTTGATTTTCACTCTCTTTATGAATTAAAATATATTTAATGGAAAACATGCACAAACAAATTAATTCTGGTACTCGTTTGATAGCAAATAACGCCTTCTTTTGAATTTATACCCAAAGAAAGGGAAGTCTTTGGTTTAAAAAGTTGCTAACTGAGAGGTGTTTATCCATAATACCTCGTATCCACTAATTTATTAATGCTGCCTTTTCCGCATAAAATATCTTCCACATTTATTTCAATAGTTAATGACAACTATGTTACTTCTTCCCCAAATTATAGGCAAACATATACTTAACTTTACACAGTGCGCAGTGTTAAAGCGTTGAATTTGAGTGCAGCATTCACTAAGATAGAGAACTATTCGGCTATTGTGCAACATTTTTACAAGCGAAAGCTACCCTTTCTTTGAGTTCTCCATTTAAAGAAGGGTAATTTGCTATCAAACAAGTAAAATTAATAATTTACGTGCATATATTTCATTAAATATATTTGAAATTATAAAGGCAATCAAAATCAATGATAAAAATGCATGCTACATAAGAAGGCAGTTTTTACAATTGATACTTTTTGCTGGTTGCTATAACAAATCTCGTTAAAATGACCACATCCTTTCATGCCGGAATAAACTTTATCTAATCAGTATACCAACCTGAGTCAATACCGTTTGGCGGAACAATATCAATTTCTCACCCATGTCGACATATTGCATTTTCCGCAGCGTCTACTGTGCTTCAAGAACAGTGACGCCCCATTTGTACCCAGCGCTCCCGAAACCAAACGTTTTCCCAATAAAAATGCCCAATTCCTGCAACTTTTGCCATGGCAACCGACAGATTTCCACTGAAGTTAACAAACTCTACAGAATACCTTCTTCGTCTCCTGACTGATCACTTTAAATGCAACTGACTGTCTGCTTATTTATTGTGAATGTTACTGTATGAAAATATTTTTCTGATTAGGGTTGTACAGGAATGCGAAATTCTGCCTTAAACAAATGAATGCATATTTATTTTTCTCTAGCTTTTTTCATATAATAAGATTGGTTTTAAAATCTTTGACACTGCAATAAAACATTTACGACAAGTCAACTTAATATTTTAAATTAAAAAAAATTAGCATTTACAAATTTAGAAAACTTGTCGATAACCTCAACACATTGCGTATCGCAGTGCATGAAACTTTCACGCACAAATTCCAACCATGTTCCAACATTTTAGTTGTCATGCTGAGAATAAAGGCATAGCTCCTCACTGGCTTAGAATGAAAACCCTTTGAACGGACCCGATTAAATTATATATCGATGGAAAAAAATCAGAACTCTTTATGCAGCTGGACCATGTTATCAACCCCACTTTTTCGTGGAAAACGCATTCTTTCTCACACCTTTTTCCTACATCATGTAACCGATTGCTGCTCTGTTCCCTGATCCCTCCCTCACCCTGTTTAATAATGTTTCACAAGATCCCACCGCAACAAGAACTGTCTAGCTTTCATAAATAGATCATCATGCGCCCTTATCTAGGACGACTACCTATTAATTTTCAGTCGCCTATATTATAAATAGGCCATGACCGTCTGCAGTTGAGTCAGAGTTCACCAAATTGCAGGACATCATGCTGCTTGTCTCTTGCTCCTGGCTTTTGTTTGAATTTCTATATGGTCCGAGTTTCACTATATATCAGTCCCGCCGTTGCATTCGGCGCTGTTGCCCGGGTACCCAACAGCTGGGCGACAAAAGCATGGTCGTTGCACGCGACTTAATTTTATCTGATGGGGGGAGTGAGCTTGACCATTTTGCATAATTCATTCGACCTAATAGTAAAAAAATGTCGGCGTTATTGAGCAGCCAAGGCTTTAACAGTGATCTTCGAGGCCCAACGTCAGCCATGCGTTAAATCACACTTGGATTATTGACACCCACCAAACTGACTGCTCCTTTGGAACAGCAAGCTAACATTCCTGACAAGATTTCCTAAGCATGGGGAGGGAAGTTGGCAGATTTTCTTGATTCACTTGACCCTGGGTATTGAACTAGTACACCATGGAAGGCTTTTGTGCAAACTTCCTCTACTAAATTAAGCAAATATATCAACCCCCTTACATTAATGAAAGCAAAGTTGTGTTGTTGGTGGATTATAGGTGATTGTTTAGAAAATCCTACCTGGATTGTTAGTTCTTCCGTAATGATGGATTTCATAGATACAGTAGGTTTTTGTGTAAAAATTGCTCCAAATGTGGTAAAATTAACGGTGCATCGGGGGCCTCGTAGATTAGTGGTAGAGCCTTGGCTGCACAGAAGCCTCCACTGCCGTGTGTGTTCGAAGCCCACACAGTCCGCAGTCTGTTGACAATTGGACCAAATTAATTTGATCTGGGGTTATACTGGCATTGCATCTACGACATCTCTTTCTCATCCGCTTATATCCGATGACAAGATACAGTAAAAAAACAGAATTAGCAGACGACACCCGTAGCTGGCACGGCAGGATACACACCTAAACCTAGAAGCACGTCCTCTTATCCCCAATAAGCAGAATAAGATAACAGGGGTGGAGATATGAAATCCTGCTCTCACGTGTTGCGAGTAAGTGCAAGTTTGCTACATCATATTGGAATGTTGACAGCGTGCAGTTAGCCACGAAACGTTGCCAACTATCACTCCAACGTCGCTGCCTTGACAGCATTCAACAAAAGACGCATTTCAAGGAAACAGACCGCCGCACACCCTTTTAATCATCGGACGTCTCCGGACGTTTTCTAGATCGTAGGATGGCATGAAATAGGCGGGTAATTGCCTCTTCATTTTATACTTTGTCCCCTTATTCTCCATCTTTCGTTCCTTTCAAGAAAACCGTTAAGACTAGCACTGTCTTTTTGCGGTCGTGCTAAAAGTTATATTTCAAATATCATATAACACACCAGAAAAGTACGAAAATGAGAGTTTTAAAACATTGTTGTCTGCTTATAAGGAAGTATCAACAAATAAGAAAAAAATGGGAGTCAGCATTGTCAAATAAACACGTTTCCATAAATAAAGTTATTTAAACCACGAAACAGAAAATTGCACTAGGACTCATACTTATTGATTTCAATATTCTGCCACGGCACCAAGGGCTTCTTGCTTTGTTGGTTGAGATCAAAAACTGAATTTTCCCTGTATTACATTAGTGAAACACATATATTCATAAGATTTTCGATCTTTACTAACAAAAAAAAGGAATCTGCGCTGCCTTGTGGGATTCAAATTTCGGGGTTTCTTAACCTTGGTTTTGGGCATTATTTGTTTATGACGGCTAGAAAATAAGAAACCTTGCTATTCCGATCTCCCTATGCTTTGTAGGATCCATTTAATATAAATTATATTTTTTAATAGTGCACAGAAAAATACATAAGTTTTATCCGTCAAAGTGTGAACAAATTTAAGGAAAAATCTTTGGCACCGTGATATTTCCCGCATTCCTATGGTGATAATCATATGAGTCGATGTTTTTATCAATGTATATGTGATGCGGTAACTCGCTAGAAAACAAATCGAGATTAAATGCTTGAACGCATTCTTGATTTATAGAAACTCACAAGTACAGTTACGTGCAATGAGATGGCCTAAACGACAGTAGTATTTGATGATAAGTTCAGCATTTTTATAAACATCTGTGTGGCTATTCATCAAATGAACGTAAAATGCGAAGCATTAAATGCGATAATTCCCAGTAATTTGTAAATAAAACAGGCAACAGGCAGCCAGTTAATGGTATTTGGAGTGCGTCAGTTTGTAAAGTGTCGTCATGTTGTGCATTTGCAATTAAACGGCAAACGAAAAAAAGCAGCTGTAGCAAAATTGCTCAAATATACAGAAAAAAAGCTAAGGTTATTTTTGTTTTTCAGGCTAAACAAAAAGGTATCGGCCATGTCAGGGAAATAAAAACATTCACGCCTCCCAAACATTTTTCCGTCTTAGCTTGAAAAAGGATAACTAAATATATAATTAGAGCGTAATTGCAAGAGGTAAATTATTTTAAATATTCCATACAATTGATTTGAAGCATATTATCTGCGAACTTTTGCTGTGAGTGTTCGCTTGCTTCTATAGGCACACATATATGGCCCGAACGGCCAACTTCATTATAGAGAAAGTCCAAGACTTCATTATTCAGAGCATAACTTGGGGAATTCGATTAACACTTTGAACTGACTCTACGCTTTTAAAAAGTAACTGAACATAATGACAATTATTAAGTTTTCACCATTGTTACACAGATGCTCATTTTAAACAAAGAACGGACGCACATTTGACGAAACAAAATTATTTTAATATACTGGGTCATCAGGTACGACAGTTTCCGGGAATAAAACACAGTTAGTTTGCGTATTATAAATACTATGAATATGCTGTTTCTGTTTCTTTTTAGTCTGATGGTAAAAATCCTGGTACTTTAGAGAATCAATGAAATCTACGAAGCCCTAATTTACAGTCCTAATTTAAATGCTTGATTTACAAAGCTCTTCTTTACTTTTGTATTTCAGCTGATGGGAAATTCCTTAATCAAATTGTACAGTTTCATTACAATGACCGAGGTACATGGTTGCTATGCATTTAAATTACACTCGTCAGTAAACTTCCTTATTTTTTTAAAAGTGCACCTTATATACCCCTAGTCCAGGGATCTTGTCCTATAAAAACAGTGGTTATACGTGTTTGCGGGGAAAGAAAGTATTATAGGTAGGGAAGGAAGTTTGAAGAAGTAAGTGTTAGGTGGACAATGTAATTAAATTCGTCTCCTGTGGCTGCTTATAATAAATTGCTCCGCAAGTTCGACCCAAAGCGGACTGTCGACGATCTGGACGGATGCCTCTGTTTTTCCAGTTCC
Source organism: Ligula intestinalis (assembly GCA_036362985.1). Classification (NCBI taxonomy): domain Eukaryota; kingdom Metazoa; phylum Platyhelminthes; class Cestoda; order Diphyllobothriidea; family Diphyllobothriidae; genus Ligula; species Ligula intestinalis. The sequence continues at coordinate 33,773,562 of JAYGXS010000007.1, read as the reverse complement.
GTTGGTGGACTCTGCAATCAGCAAGGAAGAGCTAGGACGCAACTTGCACATGGTGATGATCCTGGGAACATTTGCAATGCCCCCCCCCAGTGGGAACCCCATTTTTCGCCTAAATCCCACGCATTACCCCCACAAGCGCAACGGTTTTTCTCCTAAAAATCCCTGAGGAGTTTTTCACTTCTTGCTCCTATTTTTATCCTATGACACAAAACAACTGGCCTCGCCAACAATCTGAGCAAAATATTATCTGCTATCACTGCACACATGTACAAATAGGGCATTCAAAGGAATTTTTTCTGCATATCCCTCAATATACTGATACTGCTACGTTGGAGCCCAGGTAAATTAGAGTAGACGACCGCCTAACGAACATTTCCAAAATCTACCGAAAGTCAATAACTACATACATTAAAACAACAAAATTGCACATGTCAGCTATAAAAGCAAATTGCACTACCTATCCTTATTCCTCACCCATATTACATACATGAACACCGTTTCCTTCGGGTATATGAATAACGCAAGCTAAAGTATTGGTGCCAGTTTGAATGGTTTTGGGTCATTTGGTCTAGCTGGTAGCAACAAAATTATTCGTCACTAACAAGCCAGATTCCCTGAATTCAGTATAGATCATTTCCGCGTAAGAGGTCTCTATTTTTGAAAGATATTGCGATTTGGACTATTTTTCGGTGTATGCACGTTCTTCAACCCCTCTGCTGAATGCTCAGTAATGCTGAATGTGCTCCGTAGCTGTCGCATGCTAGATTTCGCTTAGAATTTCATATATAATGGGACGAGAAAACTAAATTCGACAAACTGCTGCTTTGACTTTCATTCCGTCATTAAAAAATCGATGTTGTAACGCTACCTACATCAACTTTGTGTGTTGCTTCATAGCATAAAATACAAGTTATCTTCCAAGATTACGATTGCGTGGATCTAAACAAGTGTTGACTTTTCGTTCATCAGCCTGCACCCATAATTTTTGCCATCAGCCGGTATCAATGATGAGGCCAAATTATCCAGAAAAAAAATACAAAAAGCTATTTAAAACATCCTTTTATTTAGTTATGTTGGAGCAGCAATACAGCCTAACAATTTCGAATAATCAAATATGCTGTATTTTACGTAATAAAAGGGACACTATTTTCCGACGTTTTCATCTATGAACACAAATATTCAGAACGTACATTTTATATGTAAAGTATTGGATTTTGTAATGAATTTCGAGTAAAAACAAAACCTAATAAGTTTGTACACACGAGGCTGTCAATGCGTGTTTCAAAAATACTGACCGAAAAACACAATTGCGAGCTCGCCATTCACCTGACAATCGTATAAGATTCTTGTCTGACTGCCTTTTGGTGATCCTATCGGCAAAAGCAACCGAGAACAGTCTAATGTAGGTTAAGCAATCGAGGAGTTGATATATGTTTGCATCTTCTTGTGAAATGGATTTGGAGTGTACGCTTGAACCCATTTGCTGCTGGGGTTCTTTGCTACACAATAAATTACACTTACTCTGCAAGCACAACCTCGATTATGGACTAAAATTGCAACCTTATTTTACTAGTGCTGATTTATGTACTGTATTTGTATAGACAGGCTCTTTTCATTTATAAGTAAGATTTTCCAATTGGGACGATTTTTCAGTTTTTGTGAATTTTTCGCTTTACGAAAAAGGTTGGTGTTTCTTATCAACGTAAAGGAACGTTTATTGGCTTTCGTCAGCATTTTGTGAATGCGGTTTGAAATTTCTGAGTAAGAAGAGTCTCCCTATAGAAGGCCTGATATTTGGTTACTTAAGAGTCTACAGCAGTTATAAATAAATCCAAAATAGGAGCAACGGTAACCAGTAGGGTAAGAATATCGTTCAAATGCTAACGTTGAGCTAACACCACTAATGCATTATTCCCTGAAGGCAAGAAAAAACTAAACTATTTCCTCTTCTTTATGCGGTATTTACTATTTATTTGCATTCCATGCATTAAGGATGTGAAAATGGAGCTAAAAACTGAATTAAATATAACAGGTGCTGCAGCTCATTTTAGTTTTCTTTACATAGAATTTTAATTTTAATTTTAATTTTTCACAAAATCATTGCAATGGCTTATGGGAATTAAAAGTAAATTTTTATTTTTCCAAGGATATTACGTTGTGGATTCGTTTGCGGTGACTTTTCAAGCAATATGCAAATTAAGGAAAACATATGAATTATCACCACTGTACTGCGCACAATCAAACTACCTGACTTACTGTTAATGTATTTGAAACATGAGTTTTCAAATTTAATTTATCCTTTTTTCTGAAAGATATAAAAGGTTAACTAAATAATAAACGAAACATATGATATGTTAGCAGAACAGAAGAAGAAAAGCGCCTCAAGTGGTCATAATCCAAACTTCCTCAGGCTATTAATTTTAATCCTTATGTGCCCAAACCTGAAGGATCGTTTTATTATACAGGGAATGTTAAACATGCATAACTTAGTTTGGAGGAGATTGGTAGTTTGCTTGAAATCAGCAAATGTGTAATAAGTTGATTAATCTAGATACGCAAACTGAATTACATTTCTACCAAATCATGGTTTTAATTGACAAAACTCGAACCTGCTAATTCACAGGTTTTTATCCAAGTTGACGTGAATAAAAATTGCTTCATCGATGTATAAGCTAAAATTAGCGCATTCAATTCGCTTGATTCACAAATATACAAAATAGAAAAATATTGCATATATTTGGTATGGTTGAGCATTGACTGACCAACGGCCTTGCCTGCTCTGTGGTTTCGACTACCAACGGGTCCACGAATTGTTTTCCCTATATGCAGTAGACGCCACGGATCATGCAACATTTAGACGTAGGCGTAAAATGTAATACTCGTTCGCCAATCGGTATTGGCTCTGGTTGTGCTCCTGTTTATCTTGCAGTCTATTCTGAAGTTTATTCCGTCATGATAGGATGCGGGCTTTTAAACGAGCTTTGTTCTGCCTACCAGCAAAAATATTATATTGCAAAAGCTGACTGCTTAACTAGTATGCCTTCTTACCATTGCTTTTGACTACCATTATAAATTCAATTATATTTTTCGAAAACACTAGAAAAAAATTATGCTTTGTACTTGTTTGATAGAAAATATCACCTTAATCAACCATCATACTCAAAGAAAAAGTGTTTTTCGGTTGCTAAAATGTTTCTTACTATCAGCCATTTTGCAATTGTGAAGCGTTTATTCATCCTTAGTCGTATCTGCCAATCAAATCATGCTATCTTAACTGCATAAAGTATTTTCCACATTTATTTCGATTTATAATGATAACTATGAGATATTTTTCTCCAAAATTACGTGAAAACATACTTTTCCTTAAAAAGGATGTACACAGTGCGCAGTGTTTAAGCGTAGAATTTGAGTGCAGCAGTCGCTAGGTTAGAAAACTAGTCGGCTATTGAGCTACTTTTTTATAACCAAAATCTACCCTTTCTTTGAGAATAAAATTGAAAGAAGGCATAATTGTCTATGAAAATATTACAAGAAATTATGTTTTTGTACATGTTTTCTATAACTGTAATTAAATTTACAAAGACAGTCAGAAAAAATGGCAAAGAGCTATAGCACTTAGGTAGCTCCTTTTTACAATATACGCTTTTCGCTTTAAGACAGAACGAAGATCGTTAAAAAGCCCACATCGTATCATGACGGAATAAACTTCAGGATAGACTACAAGTTGATCAGGAGCACAACCTTTGTCAATACCGATTAGTGAACGAGAATAAATATTTCGCCTTAGTCGATAGGTTGCGTGATCCGTGGCGTCTTTTGTATATGGAGTGGACACGAGAAAACAAAAGAAGAAAGGATGACACGTTCTGGCTTGTTGACCATCATCAGCCAGTCATTCTCAATCTTAAGTGTCGTTACTCTCGATACATGAACCCGGGAACTTCCATCATTGGGTTTCATACTAGACCTTGGCACTTCGGGCTCGCTGATCTGTCAGACGTGGCTGTCACTATGCTGGAAGTGGGGTGTTTATCCGGTCTATCAGGTTAGGTCATGCACTTGTCACGGAAATGACTTGAGGATCGTTCTTGAGTGCTAGCAGGCTGGCTCATGATGGAATGAATCCGTGTGGACCCTTGGGATTAAAAATGAATGGCTGATTCCTGCAAACAAGTCATTTTGTTCTCTGTATGCTTTGTCGGATCCAATCCACGAACTCTCGTTGGAAAAATCAAGGTGAGCTTGTGATTTATATTTATGACACAACACGTCGCAGGATAACATTAACCGAGCAGACACTGAAGCAAGTTGGCACAACTAGTACTATCAGGCAGAAGACTAATCCCTGCTGAGGAAGGGGCGGGCATCGAAGGGAGGGGCTTCTAATGACTACAGCTCCGAGAGTGGGTACGGTTAGAAGTGGCGATTGAATGCACCTGCGGATGGAACACTTAAGGAGCGTCAATTCAAGGGCAGCATAAGGTAAAAAAGCCTATATTGATGGGAGGGGGGGGGGCCTTACGAATTTTAGTAGTGTTTTGCTGTATCCATTGGAAGTGATAATTAGTAAGGGAGATTAAATATGGCCCTGGATCAAATATCGATAGCTGTTAGGCCGTAGGTGTAAGGCAGTGCATCAAGCACGCAGGACCTTCATAATATGCAAACAGAACGATACGAAAATTGACGTTGATAATGGTTGTGATGCCAGTTCTGGAGAAAATTCTCGCACCTGCTTGGAGTTGGCTATGACAACCCTTTTATTTGATACGATCATCACACTTACGGCCGCGTGCATATACGGGCCGCAAGGGTGATGGCCGATTTATGGCTTGTGTACGTTATGACACCTCCTTAGTCGTCGGATTTTTTAACCAACGTAAGTGCATGAACATTGAACCTATGACATGGAGTAGAGGGCGTTAGACGGCTGCTCTTTGTAAACTGGAATGCAGGCATCTTTGTTAAAAACTGTTTGCTAGGAAAAAAATTTGCAATTACGTAACGTTTGTCAGCAGACACAATCACAAAACCGCAATATTTTTCGATACTGACCGTTTTTTCGAAGATTAAGAGGATTTGACGGTAAAAAAATTATTTGGAGGGACAGCAAATGCGCAGTTGGGTATGACTGTGAGACATTTCTATCAAAAAGTGGCCGCAACATGCTGAAACTCTGCCTCATGTTTCTGGATTTCAATCTTGTGCTAGGTGTATGGTAAAATGTTTTTCGTATTAAGTGCACACATGCCATGTGTGAAGTAATATAAACATGATTTGTTAAGGTGTATCAGACTACCAACTGTTCATTTAAAGTCGCGCTATCTTTTTTTATCAATAAATCAATGAATAGAAAAGCGCAGTTCGAATCCTCCTTTAATGCTTTTGTAGAAGCTCCAATAAAGTTTACTTCACTTGAACATGTGTTCTTTATTGCTCGACTTTGCTTTTTCAGTACGTACGCTTAAGTTATTTAAGAGGAAAATGCATGGTTTTATTTTTATAATATCATTCCGTCGCTTAATTAAAACCGTCTTTTAATCCGTTTGCCCAAAACTTGAAGCAATATCTTACGATAGAATGTGTAACCTTACACAAAACTGTTGAGAGTTTCTATGAATTAATTTGCTTTCAATGTAGTTTGTTTTCTGGACTAATAAGAATAGAAAGCGACGCCATGCTATGGAACGTCCTTTTTGCGAATGAATGCGCAGTACTTTGTCAAAGACCATGGTGCGTCCTAAAATCTACCGCAGTGCCATTAGTGTAGGGGAAAGTCGATAGGTAGCATTATCGGAAATACAATCTGCAGATTGCTTAATCAACCTACGATAGGGTTATGTCATGGAAAATAAAACACACGCAGCAGAACTTAGTACTTTAGGGATGAATTCTTAATAGGTTCGCCTATTCTTAACAAAGTAGGCCACATTTCGAAAGAATCAAATAAATTTGACATACATAAAGCTTCCAAATATAAATAAATCACTCTTTTTTAAAGCAAACGGTGAATACGATATGTAATTTTATAGGAGACTTTAAGATAAAGAGAAATACCAATGATAAAAAATGGAAGAACGTGGTAGTACCGCTAACAATTTAGGTCCTTCAAAGTATGTCAATTGCGCAGGAAAACACTTTTCGCAAATATAACACGCAATGGGTTTATTTGTAGTAAGTATGCGGACATTCCTTTTCAAAGACCATGGGCATGCGTTATCTAAATTTACTTCAAAAACTGATGAAAAAGGTCACTTTTTGTATGTTGGATCCCAGAAATGTTATGAAGATGCTTAACAAATAAAACAAAACACATTCGGTAATACGCCACGCACATTTAGGGTTAAAAATGTCAATTAAAAAACCCGGAAATTAAAAAAATATTGAGCGCAAAGGTTTCAGTTAATGTTCCAAAAGTATGCAGAAGCCTTCTCCCAGAATATCTAATGAAAGCCGTATGGGTAGTTAGTCTGGAATATTTACAACTAAGCAACGGCAATCTTGCACTTACAAAGAAATCTACTTTGTAGACACGTAAGGTAATTTAAGATGACACGCTGGCCGACCGACTTTGTCAAATTTCAAAGACAAAAGCTCGTGTTGCATTTAAATTATTCTGTTCAGCGCCACAAACATGGCTCTAAGCAATTTCTTTGCAACCGGTGACCACACTTAAATGCATTTTTTTTTCAAGGCAAACACAACATAGTTAAAGACAATAACCCGTTACCTTAGATGCAAACCACAGACTATGGACATTAAACTACATATTTTTCTCGTGGGTTTCAGTCACAGTCTTCAGTGAACTATCCTACGTACGCCGCGAGACAGCTTTGCATTGATTAACTACCACTTGACGGTTATGCAGTTTCTTTTAATTAAATAAATGTGGTCCGTCACAATTGCAGAAAGTTTAGGTAGAGGAATGAAAATAGTAATTACTGATTAAAATTAGGCTAGAAGAGGCAGTCAAATTACCACTGCTACCCACTTCCGCAGTTAAAAACATTTCGCAGACTGAGGAGAACGCTGAAAGCTTGTATTCTTACCTGCCAGTGGGACGTCGGCAGCATAATTATCAGTGGTGCACCTCATATACCCCTATTTCCAGCATGTTGTCCAATGAAAGCGGTGATTATGAAGGTTTTATGGGTAAAATATACTTGAATAAATTTTAAGTGCATTTGATTGCATTAAGAGATGCTGATGATTTATATCTGTTTAATTATCGTTTTGAATTATTGTTTAATGTAAAGCAGATAACTTCCTGTAGAAAAATTGGCAAACCAAGTACATAATCAGGCTTTTATGTGGACGCTGATTTTTTTGCAAAAGAGAAGAGCAGAAAGGACAAGCATTATTAGATCAGAAACGGCGTGCAACTCTGACTACATAAAACATGCTGATGGCTGGTGAAATGGTCATGTGAAAGCAGGATTATGTTGGCCTTGTGCTATACGGTTCACTAAGAGGAATGGTTTTTGAAAGATGCCAGATATAAATAGTAATTATTATGACACAGAAGCTTCAAGTAATCCGTTTCAGTTTGCTTGTTTTGCTGAAGATCTGGATAGGCCATTGTTGATGCGTATTTAATTGTATATTCTCTCGTCTATGTTAATCCGAAGCGCTGCTTTAACCATTTTGACGATGTGGAAAGGACGTCATTTTTAAAATATGCTCATGTGCATTTTATTTTGGGAGACAATATATTTCGACATAAAACCGGTAGAAATAAAAAAAAAACTTGTTCTATCCTGACTGAAACATCATTTTAGCAAATGCATTATGCTTTTATCAAGAAACATATATTTAAATATGACAAGCGTTAAAACTATTATGATATTTTCCTTTTATATAAGCAGCTATGTGGTTAAAAAAATTGAGCATTTTTGAAAAAAACATTTTCGCCACTTCACAATGTCAATTATTTTCATTGGAATGAAGGAAAGATTTATATCACCCATTAATTTAATGAACATTAAATATTGGGTTCAGCGATATGCACTCAAATGCTGCTTGTTAGAAGGCTTTCCGAAATTTTTTGCCACAACGCCTACAAAATCCAAAAGTGGTTTTTTGGAAAACTTGCAGGAGTTTAAACGGTCGACTTAACTGTTCATAAAGAATGATTTTGGAAAATATTATTCCGTTTGAATTAAGAAATAATATGATGCCACAAAATATGAATTAAACACGCGAATGAAGAGGAGATTTTTACTTGGTGGGGCATCAAAAGTAAGTAAAAAGAGAAAATAATCAGTATTAAAATGAAGCGTTTATGGAATGCTCAGAAGAAGGCCAATACATTTCGCTTCAGCAATATTGCGGTGATTCCGAAAGTTTCGCAAGCCCCTTTACACTCATAGCAGCTTGTAAGATGAAAAGGCTTCTATAGTACGTAATAGCCCGGATTAATTCTCGCAGGAGCTACGTCAACGTAGAGTCCTAAAGGATTCATGCAAAAGAATCACTGAGGTGATGGCATAGTCATGCATCAGGGACGTTTCTAATAGGATAAAGAGAATATATACTATTCTGCAACTTAAAATTGCACATCAGCTTAAAGTTAGCTTAATAGCGATGGTCAAGTTAGCCCCGTGGAGTAGGCTGAAGAGTGTATCCTATCTATTACCATAATGTTCTATTTTCGTACGCTCGGTAATTATTTTTTTAAATTTTCTTGTCTTCTTTCTCAGTCGAATCTTTGCTACCATGTGCCACATATTACAGGCAGATGGAGCTTTTGCATGGTGTTTGGTGACGTTATTGGAACTGTTACCGAAAGCTTAGCTATGGTTTATATTTTTTGCTATGTCAATCGCGTCAAACGGTTGCAAATAGTCAATTTAACGTCTGAAATCGATCGCTGCTTCAATAGCCAGCGATAAAACACATTTAGTGCAACATTTTGTTCCAAAATAATTTGTGGTAAGCTTAGGAGAGTCACTGCAACACCAAGTTAGGTCTCAGCATAGTTGCAATTGCCTGCAGTAGACGCCACAGATCACGGAACATTTTGACAGGCAAATAGTTGATACTCCTTCGCTTATCGGTCTTGACTAAGGTTGTGAACCTGATTATCGTTAAGTGTTTTCTGAAGTTAATGCCGTCATGATTAACTGCGCACTCTTTAAAGAGCTACTTTCTAACTACCAGCAGAAAGTATAGATTGTAAAAAAACTGGCTTCTTAATTATTACGACTTTTTATTATTGATTTTGACTGCCTATATATAATTTTAAATAGTTCATTGTAACGTTGCTATTAGAATTTTTTTTGTACTTTTTCAATCGAAAATTACGCCTTCTTTAAATTTTAAACGCAAAGAAATACTAGCTTACGGTTTTTTAAAAAAAATGCTCAATAGCTGAATAATTTTCTTACCTAGTATCTGCTACACTCAAATGCAAGGTGTTAGAATTGCGCAGTTTTATATCTTATTTAAGGAAAATAAAGTTTTCACCTTAAGCTGGAGGGAGAAGTCACATTATTATCATAAAGTATTAAAATAGTTGTGAAACCTATTTTACGCGGTAAAGACAGCACTTATATATTTATTTGCGGATAGGATTTATTATGAACAAACAGTCACAATTGTTAAATGCTGATAGTGAAGGACATTTTACAAACCAAAAACTACCTTGTTTTAAGGTAATTCGCTATCAAACAAGCACAATTAATAATGTTTCGTGCATTTTCCATTAATTATATTTGTATTTATGAAAGCAGTCAAAATTAATGATAAAAAGTCATGCTAATTATGAAGCCAGGTTTTTTTAAAATTGATGTTTTGCTGGTTGTCAGGACGAAGCTCGTTAAAAGGCGTGCATCCTATCATGACGGAATAAACTTCGGAATGGACTAAATGATAATCATTTTTTTCAAACTGAGTCAATACGATTAGCGAAAGAATATTAATTTTCCGCTTGTATCGAAATGGTGTATGATCTGTGGCGTCTACTGTAGATTCGGATGAGAAGGCCTGGTCGGAATTCATTGTAGCACTGTTTCATAACGCTTTGATTATTCCGGTTTTCCCAATTCGCAATCATGTTATCGCCTTCTAGACATGCGTTTTACAGAAACAATCTAGATAGCGTATTGCCTTGTAAAGCTCAACCGTTTCTTCAGCATTAACACAAATAGCAGAGTTCATGCCTTTCATGCTTTGCAGATGTATGTGGCGCTCATCAGTGAATTACGCAAACCACGTGCCTGTTTTAGATCGGATTCATTTGCGAGTTCCGCCGGCGGTCCTTAAGTGGCTACTTTTGTATACAAAGGTGTCAGAACTGGCCGATTTAGCCTCATTCGTTTTGTCAGTAGTGTTTTGCCGTATAGCAAGTGTATTTAACAACTTGAGCACAATGCAATGTAGAAAATTGAGAGCTGAGGTTGTAGCCTATGATGGGCATCACCAACTGTACAGAATAAGGAAAGGTGAGATCAACGAGACATTACTTTTGTTGGCAAACAATAGTATTGTCCCAACGATTGAATCTTCTTCTTATTCTCAAATTCTTACCGGTGCTTGTGTGTTCACTTGTACTATTTACCAACATTAAAAAATCATTTCTTGCCAAAAATGGATCTATTTTCCTTAGCTTCCTTTCAGTCGAGTACGTACCTAAAAGAGCCGTGGAAAAATATTAACGCATTTCGAGAATCAGTCCATATTAAAGGTCCAGCTACAAGTTGCCTGATTTAGCTGTGACTGCAGGCATTTCATGCTGTGATTTCCTTTAATTAGAAGAGGGAACTCGAAAGATCCAAAACTTTTTCAAATATATATTTTTCAAGCTTACCAATTTTTAACTGTCCACTCTCCTAAAGTGAATGCAAACACTTCAAAATTTCATTTAATTCTAAGTGGCCAATGTCCAGTGCAAACATTTTTTTAGTTTCATAGTTTCGACGATGGAAGATAAATTACACTTTAAACGTAATCCATTAAATTTTACAATTTTATTTTTTACTATAAAAAAGGCGAGTTTGTACTCCTTGTATGACGATTTTCAGAAACATTTGTTTTAAATATAGACAGGGTGCACATTTTTGTTGAAATCACTCAAATAATTTGATGCCCATTAAGGCGATTATGAAGCATTTAAGGTGTGTCCGTCTACAAAACTTATACCATTTAGTGACTGCACGCCTTGAAGTATTGTGAGCAAAAACAATGGACATAACAATATAAAGCGCACAATTTGAGGCAAAACCCCGTTATACTAGTAAGCGAATGAACTTTACTTTCACTCAAAAAATGTCCATCAAGTTATGTCTAGCATTAGAAATTTATGAGCTTAACTTTAAAATCTTGTTGACCAACCATAATGCAAACTGGGAAAGCAGGGAACGCAGTTCTGGCCGAGGCTTTTGCAGTTGTGTCAAGCAATATCACAGTTATGGCGAGAAAACCTCTAGCACTTTAAGCTAACAACTAAAATATTATTATTATATTTTCAATTTTAAATGATGTCTAGGCACATGCAATGCTTGCTTATCCTAATGCAGTCATTTTCGCGCGTGTATCACCTGCGTAGTCGAATGCAACGTGAATTAAGTGAAATATTATCGTGCTACAGAAGCCAACATTAGAAAGCGAATTTACCTCCATGCTCTCTGTTTAAATTGCTATAATAATAAAAATTATAATAATAATAATAATAATAATTTGTATATTTAAGGCCCAAGGGGCCCTGTCGTGTGTTTGAATGTAAAATATCGCTAGTAATCTCCACCGTTTATATTGGATGTTCTGAAATTCAGTTGATAGATCCATTTTAACTGATTTCTAGCCTTAAACGCTAACATAATTTTGTTTTTGCATCTGTATTTTAGTGCATATTGCCGCAGTTTGTTGTGTAGTATTCTCCCAAGACAAGTAAACTTAGGGGCAACGAAGTCGTTAATGATACTCCTTTGTCACTACATTGAACTGCTTTGTGCAGTAAATCCCCTTTGTGGTTTAAAAAATAGCTCTCTGGGTAATTCAAAAACCGGCTATGGAGTATGAGACACTCACTTTATAATCGTATTGAAATCATACCGAAATCGCACGATATTGTCAGTTTTAAGTTTGAATGCTCTGTCAAATTAGTGCATAGCAAATGCTTTATGAAAAGTAGTGCGAACATTTGCGATTCCAGAAAAAAACATTTAATTAATCCAGGCCATCCTGAATTGACACATATTACTCACGTTTCGACTAGAAATAATCAATTTTTTTCGAAGAGAGCGAAATGGCTTAAGCGTGAGTCCAAGCTACTTAAAGCACTCCTTTTCTTCAAACTTTGTATTTTTTCTTGCTAACATTTGTGCAAATGTATTACAAATGCTGTAACATTTTGTAGGCAAATGCCCCGCAGTAGATAAGCGCACAAACAGAAGGGATATCCTGTTCAAGAAAAAAATTTGCGCATTTCAAAATATTAATTGTAAAGTAAAATAAAAATACATGTTTCGATTTTTCTGCAACTATTCTAGATTCTTATCAAACGTCAAAATGGTCGGTGTAAAGTGGTGCTTGCAAATGTGACGAGCAGTCTGCATTCGTCAGCCGAAAGGCTTAGACAACACTTTTAACGGCTGATTAAGTGTTTTGATTTGCTTAATGTGTCTTCGTACATTATTATGTGTTAAGAAATTTACTGTGGGGAAAGTCAAGCTAGCAGGGTGCCCCTTGTGACGAGTACGCACCTATAGAAAGAAGTCATAAATGAACTGAACGGACTCATTTTAATTGATTTGCCTTCGTCGTCTAAAGCCCCAGCAACATTAATAGATCATGTAGGAATTTTCCAGTGGTACCCTTGTTTAAAACGTAAAAACTACTACTAGGGACGCAATCCCGGAGTATATGTCCGAATAATATGTTGAAACCAAATACAGGTCTTTTGTGTATGATATTTGGAAAACCTTACATTTGCTGCTGATGCAGTTTCCGAACGCAGTCATGATTATTGTATTTTTAAGCGTAGCACTTAATTTGTAATAACTGGGGCACTTGGGCCTTAAATAAACAAAGAATTTATTAAATTATAAAAATGAGCCTAATTCTCCTCGTTGGACAGTTCTTTGAAGATCATATTCCAAAAGAGTTTATGCAGGAAAACGCTCTAGAGTCCGCCTTTGCCATTACTGCTTTAAGATATGTATCCTTCCTTACTAAGCTTCCTTCCTGAGCTAGAAGGCAAAACGTTGGGAACACCATAAACTTGCGCTGTTAAAAATCCCAAAAACTTCACTTGTAACGTACAGTTTGACTCACTGTATGTGTAACTCATCAACATTCGAAATATCTGCTTTGCCACTAAGCAAACCAGAAAGTTTAAACAATGGCTGATAGTGTTTTTGGTTTTTATTAGTAATAAAAGTGGTCATATTTTGAAGCACAGTAGAAGCACAAGTCGTAGCAGAAACAACGTAAAGCTACCTACCTACCTGCTGGATAAGACAAAAGCACCTCCGCTGATGTGCTCAAAATTCCCATACTTTTTACTGAATTGTTAAAAAATAGGATGTACGTCATATTTCTAAAAAATTACTCGTGATGAATGCATTTGGTAAGTCTCAATGACTAGCTGACTGCTGGAAAATCTTGCTTCTTACTAAACAGACGGTGGTCTGCAATCCCTAAGCTTAAACTAGATACTGCAGATATCGTCAAATTCTAAAACTACTGAGCAAAAAGCGGAAGTAGACATAAAGCTCTTATAAAATGAATGCTCTTCAATCCCTTCTATTTACTATAATCCCCATATACGTCATGATTACATACTGGATTGCATCTTCCTACATTCATGTACAGGCCAAATGTTAGCTTTCCACTTACTGGTTTTAACCAGTATGGTAACTAGTACGTGCATTTTTATGTTTTGCAAGGCACTTCTAGCATAAGAATCCTAAGGAGTGGCATTTGTCACTTTGTTACCATCTTAATGCACGACAGATCCACAGCTCTCGTTACATATACCATTCCCAAAACTTGAACTGATTAATATCCCCTAATAGGTCCATAACTTCACACTTAACTAAAAATTTTCACATTTTGCACTGGCCGCATGTTAGTCTACCACCTAAGGGGTCTTAGCAATAAGCATAGGTGTAACACTTGCAGCAGAAGTCCCCAGCAAAAATGGCACATGTCACCATGTTACCACTTGAATGCATGACAGATACTCAGCTCTTTCTACCTATACCTTTTATTAACCTGGAGCCTACTTAAACCCCCTTATAGGTCTATGATTGCATGGTATGCTAAAATATCATTCATGTACGCACAAGCCGCATGGTAGTCTACTACCTGCTGGTTTTAGCAAGTATGGTCACTAAAATTAGCCCCCCTAAAATAACAATTTAACAAGTAGTGCACTAGAGATCAAGAGAACACGGCCCCAGACCAAACTTCAACCAGCGGAATTACTTTCCTTGAGATAAGAGTGTGGAAACCAAGTCAAGCAGAGCTTGCTCAGCCCCCCAAGCGCGTACTTACCCGAAATAGATAAACCCAGATTCACATTCTTGCTGAGAGTAAAGGGATATGAGCCCAAGCGTTGGCTCAGCCCGCGCAGGACCCCCAGCTCTATTTTTATCCAAAGGCTAATCACTGCTAGGCCATACAGACAGGGAACTGCATACTGGTTGCATCCCTTTAAGTAGAAGATACACAGGTAGTACTTATGGTATACTATCTACTAGCCTCAGTTAGCACACTTTCAAGAATTAGCACTTAAATTTTATGCAAGCACATTTTGCAACAGCGTCTTATTCCGTACAGCTCGAGAGATCGAGCTGAGAGTGCGAAAGCCAAAGCAAGCACGGCTTTGCTCAGGACCCCAAGCCTGTACTTTCCCGAAGCAGTTAAAATCAGATATTATTTCCTTAATCAGATAAAGGGTATCGGAACCCCCATTGAAAGCTCAGTCAGCGTCACCGCTGACAAATGGTGGCACCAGTGCCAACGCCAGTACATCTACACTTCTTGTTAGGTTTGAGGGGATCTGAACACTACGCTGACTTTAATCAGCGTCAATTCTGACTTACAATACTGACTGAAATATTACCGGCAAGAATATAACTCAGATGCACCTTACCAGTAACATTAGAAATAGCAGTAATGGTTGTTTAGCAAAACGAGTCCTGGCCTCTTAGAATCAGGCTAGACGCCTACTAAAGGTGAGTGGAAGTAGACAGCGCAGTAGTACCGCCATAAAGTCTACTGTCACTATATACTACGTTTAGGTGATGTTAACGGCTGCGGTCTACGCTCTTTCTCTGTGCGACAATCTCGACTTGTCCTGTTGCCGTTTAAACCCACTTGAGAGGTTATGAGTGGGGTAGGTAGCGGCGCGTCTGCCATCACTATAGCTGACCACAGTCACCGTGTCTGCTCTTGAGTATATGGTGGACATGTTCGCTTGCGATGGTCGAACTAACACACACGCTCAAGGGCACTGCCACGAAATGGGTAATCAGTAAACTCAAAAAGTAGACTACTATTCAGTAATGCGTTCTGCACCTTTAACCAATCACATCGAAAACTTAGCCTACCACTGAATGAGGTGAAGAGCTATTCGTTAAATGACATAAACATTTACTTGATGCTCAGCAGGCAATACTTTTCTCATAAAGGTACCAAGTGAAGTGGATGATGAAAGCAAAAGTCAGAGATGACGATTCCAGTCTCCCGAATCCCAGTTGATAACACATAATATTTAAGGAGGAAAATTTGAAAGCTTATTATAACATGAAATGTAACTCACCATATATATCACAGAAAAATTATTTTTATTATAATTGCGACGTTTTTTATGCTAATGGTTCAGATATGTTCTCCCGTATCAGAAATCATGTCAATGGAGCAAACTTTTGACATAACTTTTGGACATAACTTTCAAAATTAAACGCATTTACTTCTTAACTAATTTAATAGAATAAGCGAAACCTTTCCCCTGTAGGAACAAACAAAACCCTTTAAGTTTCGCTATATTTAAATTAGATATCACGTTGAAAATATCGAAAACTGTCGAGTAAACTAAAAGCTGATTAAAAATAGACAACTTATGTATCAATCGTAGTTTCATGTGTATCGCACAAATTGCAGAAAAAACAGACTTTTATCTGATCAATAAGAGATATTGCTTCAAAAACATAAAGGTGTATTTTATAGGGGGAGTTTCTGAAGAGGTTTGATAAAGCATGCATCTCTATTTGGAAATTATTATGGAAATCTTAAGTAATCGTATTCATTTACAGGTAAGCATAGAACAACAGCAGCGATACGATGTAATTATGCTGCAAAACACATTGCCTTATTCCGCTATGTGATTCATAAAAGAAAACCTATAAAATGATTGCACCTTTTTAGATTCATCTTTAAAATTCACCCTTCACAAAAACACACGTACATTTCAATAGATTTATCCTATAATAAACACAAATAATTTATTCAATGGAATATAAATAACGGTCTTGCTCGAAACGACAACAGTCGTGCAAACACTGTGCACATTTTGACGTTTACACAAATGGGCAGTCAGTCAGCCCTAGTTAACTGCTGATCCAGCAATAAAATAAAGTAAAAAAGGCGCTGGCTTGTGATGTTCCAAGCAATCCCGTTAAATTTGTGTACGCATGTCAGCTGCTTTATGCCAAACCGGAAGCAATCAGGTAGACATATACGAAAGGGGCATTAAATTCAGAAGATGAATTGGCGAACATACGTTTGTTTTCGATAATTCTCATCAGGCCTTTACATTTATAGGGTAATTAGGTCAATGGACTATGCGGGTTAGTAGAAAAAAGGAAGGACGGTTGTCAGGGGAGGGGGAATGGGGGGTCAAAACGGGGTCAACATTTGATCCGCGTTAGGGGGAGCTGGTAGTCGGTTGAGGTGTTAAGGCGCTGACTGTTGGATTAGCAGCTTTTGACCATGGTAACTGCGGTGCCGCGACGAAATTCTTTTGGGCGCAAAGGATGGGTCGGCGTAGCCTGATTGTGGCCGCTTCTGCCGTAGCCAAGAGACGCTGTCCAAGAAATTTTGAGTAGCTTGAGGGTAGCTTGTAGATAACCCGGAAGGCCTCTTTGGCATCCACGCGATGGTCAGAGTCTACCAGATGCGCTAGAATGGAACTGGCATTAAATTGCTTCGATTATCCGGAGTGAGTAGGTTTTAATGAAAATATATGAGAATTTAGTGAGAATATAGTGAAGATCTTTGATACAATCTCATGGGGTCATTTCATTCATACGGGAAGGCGGTAGAAATTGCAGGTAAACATGTTTTCAAGTACAGGCACATTATTCATTTGAAGGGAGGAGACGGGCTCTGAGGTTTATCAAAGACGGCTGATTACGCGGCAATGATGGTTTATTGAAACCGGAGAGGGCGAAACAGGGATACAGCGCGGAAAAATGTGTGCATTTATGTGGTCGTTTGTCTTGCCAACCTGAAAACTTGTAGGATGTTTTTTTGCGCACAGACAACCAGCTTCTTCAATCATATCGCGGTTGCTTCTACTTTTTTAGCAATCGCGGACCCAAATACTTGGTAAGACTGATGGGATCTTATGAATTACCTTGAAGGCTTCATTTGGGTGCACACGATGTTCGGAGACAATCATGTGGGCTAGAAGTGCATGACCAGCAGAAGAATATGCAAGGAATTCCTATTGCAATGTCCCATCAGAGCAGGTTATATCATTAATTCCGTCGAAGCTTTATTATACTAAATTAAAAGGAATGCCTCTTCAAATATTATACTCTTTGATTCGCTCACGGTGAAAATTAATCAGAAGTGCAGATGTAATACTTGTGCGGTGTGGTACAATTGCAGCCCTTATGGCCACACCATGAAAAGTGAAAGGCTGGAGGTTGCATCCGTAACGCTGGTGATTCAAACAGTGATCGGACTCGACTGCCCTTGAACCATGACCTCTTTGCTTTGCTCCTTTAGGCCTGGAGGTATTGCGACTCGTTGATGAACATTCACCGACCGTTAACAGAAATCATTTGTTTCGCTAAGCTTTTGCCTTGGACTCTATTCCTCGGGACCTGACAAGAACTGCAGCAACTTGTACTATAGGCAGATAGTATGAACGGTGATCTCCCACCTCCATGGCGGATTCTGCCTCGGAGACATGAGCAGAAAAAGAGAAAACAAACGATTCTCTGCCGTAAAATGTTTCATGTCACTGATTTAAATTTAGTGAAACTATAGCAAAAGGGCATTGGATTTTGGCAATGATATAACTTAAAATCAATTACAGTTATGGTAAAGCTGAAAAAAAGATTTCTGAAAAGTCCAACTGTTTCAAAATGTAGCGTTTGATGTTTGCAGCTGTAGGTAACTTGCTGCTTAAAAAATTACGACGACGTAAGACAAACGCTCCTTAGTAAGTTACCTTAATTAAGCAACCTGGACATCTCGTGTTATCTGTAAAGTGGCCTTTGTAAATGAAAAACATAAAAACGGGTACGCTGGTGTCTGATATCACGCTACAGTATTCAAAAGGAATCATTTGTTGCAAGAATCACCAGCCTTAGACGGAATTTGGTTCTGGCAAGGGGTAAGCTTTAAAATACGAAGTGTGAGTCATCTTTACATTTGTTTATGGTTCGTACTGTGAATGCGAGACCTACAACAATGCTGTCCCTGCGTGTTTTACTCGTGACTAAGCTGCCTGCTGCTATATTTGGCTGATCTGATACAGTCATATCTTCAATATCTATTGTGTCGTTAGGGGTTTTTAAATCAGATTTATGTTGTTGCCTTTGTGCGGTGGTTGCTTAGGCGACCAGTGAGTATGAATGCTTGGTGCACTTGCCTACCTATTTGATGTTTGCATGGGACCACAATATCACTTACATCAATGCTGAAAATGAATTTTATGCGTGCGTAATGGGTTGTCACTTCCGCCTTCTGTTTGAACCTCCGGATAGCGTTCATACAGTGGCGCTGCTTTAGCCGCGGCTGGACCGATGTCAAAACCGTCGGTGGAAACGGTTTCCATTCATCCTTCGAAATTTCTTAGCAGTTTACATGTGATAAGCAGAAGCATCTTAACAACATCATACATATACTAAGCGAGCAGTCCTAAGCGTTCAATAAATCCTCCTCCAACAATTACATTTAAATGGGACCGGATGCATAAGTTAAAACATGAGGCTGATACTGCTTGTCTTTTGGTGCCATTCAATCGTGGGAACGAAAGGTTGGAGTCCGTAAGAGAAGGCTTCTTACGCGGTGGACAGGGTTTTGTGGAGCCATGCCCAGCAGAGGAAGAGCAGTGGATGAGTACGTGCAACAATGTATGCTATAAAGCGACCGCTTTATGTGCCAGGCGTGGGATTCGATCAAAGTTATTCTGTTAACGTAAAACCCGCTTCCTCAATCCGATAGGCCTCGATTCTGTTATTGCTAGCAGACGCTTACCAACATTATTTACCGCAATCTTTAAATTATACTTTGCTTTTCATTCAAATGTACTGGCTACCTGATAATTTTTCTTAAGCTTAAGCAACGTTTCCAACTGCTCTGCCAAATTCTCTGTGCATAATTTTTGCAACTTAAGCACAGATTATTTTGTCAAATAATTTAAACCAAGTGAGATAATTGCATTATTAAATGACTGTTCTGTTTTTACGGGGTATATGTTGAGATACTGCTTGCCATCTGCTCAATACCTGCGGTTGTGACATGATAACAAGGTGCAAACGCCAAAAAACGCGTATGTTAGTTCAGGCATCTATAATGCCACGTCCTATCTGTGTCTGAAGGAAGAAGTGATCAATTTGAATCCCAAAGAGAGTATAGAGAGGCACCGTCTGAAAAAAGAATATCAGAATCACATAAACGCAACATCCGATTAATCTTTAATGAAATCAAAAAAACAAAACGACGGTTTTTAATTATTAATCATAAGGAAAATACGAAAATTCACCGGAGGGCATGGTTGACAAATGTTTAAGCAAGCAATCAGTTCAGACGTAGAAGACGCGACTGCTGGAAGAAGACTTTATTCCTATGATGTCTGAGCATAGTCTGAGTCATGCGCAGATAGGGGACCTCGCATATTTACGTCTCTTGGCCAGCAGTCAGTTGTAATTAAGGGGATAGGGGGAGAAACGTTAAGAGATCAAAGGGTCACTTTCCAGTTATAATTAGGAAATATAGAGGAAGGACGGAGAAAAGGACTCATGCAATAAAATATGTCATTCTATCCTCCTCGGAGTCGTGTGGAAGCATGTTGTGCTGGGTTCCGTCCACGGTAGTCTTAGCACTTGTACAAATTCTTCGGGTTGGTTTGCCGTATGGCGACTGCCTCTGCCGTCGGAAGTATCCGCTGACGCAGGAACTTGTTTTTTTTACATAAGTCTTTACAAAAAGCATAGTTGCAAACGTAAAAAGGTTTTTGCATTTCCTCCAAAACACCTGCTGTGGTATAAGATATTTTTGTGGTCCGTGCATAGACCTGCTAAAATATTTTCAAGTGCTAGTAAGAACAAAACATCGAAAAATGTTTGCCAACGTCTATCTTTAAATTGGGTCTTCAAAGGAGCTGCTTATCTTCTTTGTCTATATTGAATCATACTGAATTGATGCGGACTGCCCGTAGTTAAAGTGACCTCATCGCAATTAATCAGAGCATTTATCTATGTGAAAACATCTAGGAATTTTGACTTGGTAAACGGTAGTCCTACGCACTGAGTCGTACTTGCGCAAGATTGAAATATAATCACGGCAGCATTGAAGACATCAAACATTCGGTGGTATCGTCACACAAAGACTACAAGTTCGTCAAATTTCTGGTAGAGCATTTTAAGTAGAAAGAGTGGCATGGATATGATAGTTAAATAAAGATTTGAAAACAAAAGTCCGTTTTTTTTCGTGGTACGTATTAATTAGATTTTGTAGGTTGCATTAGCGATTGCGTAGCAAATTTGCTCAAATCTATTAATCAGAATGATACCTTTAACTCCTACAGAAGGATCGCTTTATACTAGACGTCTGAATTGACTTAGAAACGAAAAAAATTTTCGTTGATCAAACAACTACGCTAGTGTGTTTAAACCCAACCTGTGGTACATTCTTGGCTAAAAAGGTATCAGGAAATTTGTCTCGAGCCTTAAACCAAAATGACTAACGATACATTTAGCAGACCGCGCCCACTCATTCCAAATTATTATTTGATAATTTGACACTAAGAGTGCCATAAAGGTGAATAAAACGAGTTCCAGGGAGCAGCTCAAGACGAGCAGATGCGATCCATGCTACGATTGGTAGCTCTCGTGACCACCGCAAGGGAACAAAATAAAAAAGAACGCATCCTTTACGATTTGGACTCTGTGTGACTTCATTTGATGAAAGCGACCGTTTTTTCCACGACAGTCAACTGTCTACGCCATAGCGAGTCGGGAAAACATGGTCGCGCGTGAGTTATGAGAGGACTTGTGCTGTGTCCATTGCATTCCACCTGCTCTTCTACTTGAGCTGCAAGTCGTGATTTGATCAAAAAGATGATAGTTGGGAGCCGGAAATAACCAGGGCAAAGCAAGGTGCACAACATACTCCAGCTGTTTACATAGGTCGGTATTTGACCGTCGTATAGAGGCCACCTACAGGTAGCGCAACGTAAAAGTTATTCCTGTCCAAACAAGTACTCAAAAGGCTGTGTTTGGGTCTACAGAATGGCCCGTATCCATTACTTCTACACATTTTCTTCGCTGCTAATCCTATCTCCTATGCCCCAGTGTTTCCATTAAACAAATGCTGGGACTGTAAGTATATTGGCTGAACTAATTGAAGTATCAAAATGTGGATTTCTTGAAATTCCTCTAAGAAAGAGAAATGCTAGTTAGGAAGTCGTCTACTTCAAATTACTTACCGTTCTGGAGTAAGGTTATTACAGTCGGCGGCGCGAAGCGCCCCACACACCTTAAATTTACATGCGAAAAAAATTAATTCCAAAGGTCCGCGGGAAACAGGTTGAACAACGGTTTTCCAATTTTAACTAAATTCTGTAAATTTGCTTCACTGCTAATCCTATTTCCTAACCACCAGTACCCGTATACCCAGTGCTTTCCTTCGACAAACGCTGTGACTGAAAGTATATGATGTGCACTAATTAAATTACTTTTGCCCACGTTTATACTAAATTTAGCAGCTCTAATGTGTTTTTCTTGAAGCCTGATTGTTACGACAATAGTTTGACAACCCGCGTACGAGTCATTAGTTGCCGCGATTTAATCAACCGTGTAAGATACTGAAGTGATGATTAGGTGACAAATAGGATAGCTGTTATTGCAGGTGTTGATGATCCACACGCTCCCCATGTATGCGATTTCTGTACTCCAGCAAAGCCTCGGTTATACATAGTGATTGTTTGCTTTTGTAAATGGACTGTGAACCTGAGAAACATGACCAGAGGAAATGGTGGTCCTCGCAGTTGTCACCTCTTGCGATGATCTCAGTCTCATTATTTCTGAATATTTTGGTTGAGTCCCGTCGAGTGATCTACAATCTGAGAGCTAGCGTTAATCCACCGCACTGCTGCTGCGACCGCAAGCATTCGCGTCCGGAATTATTCCTCAGTTTCGCAACTTGCTGAGTTTGTTCACGTCTGCGCCAGATATAGAAAGTCATACCAGCCGTTTCTTAGCATGACAGCGGGTCTTTCAGTCTCATGATCCTGCACCTGGTGGTGTCCCTCGACCTATAAGCAACACCAAATCAAAGGGGAGTTAGGAGGCGGATGATAACTTCCAGGTTGTTCTTCACATATGGAGGATTTGTGTATGCTCTGAAGGACAGAAATGCGCAGGCGAAAATTGGGTCCCGATACCGTCCGAAAGTATGGTAATTCAGGAACTTTGTCTTGCATTTTGCCGCAATTTGTCTCACACGCTGTACGCCAAATTTTGACTTCTTATGCTTTTTATCTAATGAGACTTCTGCTGGCGTGTCCATAGACTGTTTCGGGTCAGGCTTGGTGATCATACGCTGAACACATCTACACCTATCATTCAGAAATGATTGTTCCTCCTGGCCCGTTTTTTGCTTTGAATCACGAGAAAATTGCATCTAGCGAAGAAATAGTTATAAAAAGATCTTCAATTATTACTTGCCTTTCGTTTAAACATCAGACTGATCTTATGATATTTAGACCTAGCAGGAAGTAAAAACACGGTCATTATTGTTGCGATAATAGCTAGGCCGTCTGCACACAAGTCATTAAATGCTGCAGTTTAATCATCCGTGTTAGATATTGCTGTGATAATGACCTGAAAATTAGGCCAGCTGTCATCAGAATCGTTGAAGGCGGACAACCTACACACGTGAATGATTTTCACACGTTGACTTAAACGCACTAATGATATTGGAAGTGCGAATCATTACGTGTGTTGAGTCTGCGAGCCTGAGGACCATGCGTCGAACAAATCACGGCTCCTGCTGTTTTCACCTTTTGCGGGGAGTTCCACGTCAATAAATTTGAAAATAGTGACGTTTGCTGCCGAGTGGGTTTTAACAAGAGAGCTACTGTTTTTTTCTTTTCACCGCTGCTGCGAGCTGGACATTTACTTTCATATTAATTTCTCGTTTTCTCTGATGAAGGTTGTTTGTACACAACCTCAACAGATCTTATAAAACTGTCCAGCCGTTTCCTGTCATAGAACGGGGTCTTTCGGTCTCATAATCCATTGCCTGTTGGTTGCTCCTGTCTGGTTGCAAGTCCAAATCCATGTAAATTATGTACCCATGGAAGAGCTCGTCAAACTTAAGGACCGATTGGATGTAGTCTTCTGTTTCATTTGCGTGGGTCCTGGTGCAAACGCTGTGGAGGTAACTATTCGGTCTCAGTACTCATTGTATGTATTGTCATTGAGAAACGTTGTCATCCGCTTCGCTACAATGCATCTTACACGCACATATTGGTGACTCATGATCCTAATGCAAATACAACTCTGCTAACACCATTTATAACTGAGAAATCAAGTTGGCAAACATATGTTTTCAGCAAATCATCATCAGGCCAGAACATTTGCAGTGTAATTTAAACTTTACACATGGACAGGGTTAAATAGTGCAGTAGAATTACAACTCATCGTTACCGCGTCGCCTGCATGGTGAGATCGGCGTGTAGAGGTTTGTGCGTCAGGGGAGAGGGGCGGGTTTGGGAGGTAATTGGGTTAGGTTGTGGGGGTAAATCAGAAGGCAGATACATTAGACTGCCTTTCTCAGGTGATGCAGCAAGCGAGCTGGCCAGACGACATCTAAGAACCGCAATCGCAAACGTTTTCCCCGCGGCGAACTTACGGGTTTTCTTCACGAACTCTGCCCTCCTACGATAAGAATGAAAAGACCGACTGCCGTTGAAGGCCACATGCATGTGTATTTACTCTTTTGCTTGCTCCTGTGGAGCAAGATACATATGCCAAACAACGAAGCGCCTGAAAAAAGGGGGTACGTGTGCACATACCGGCCTGGTGAAAGAGATCGATCTCGAGTTCTCTTCTCGCACGTTTTGTCGATACAAATCATCAAGTCGATACTAAGGAAGCCTTTCAGATTGTCTACTGGGCACCAGCCAACTTTTCCAAGGGCCTACGCCAAAGGGTGCTTGCAAGAGCCGAAGCAGTAGCTATACGGCTAGAGAATCCAGTGCTGTGTTGTCAGAAGAAACTGACAGAAGCCCTTTCACTTCCGTGGCCGACCCCGACGACAGGTGACGATCGCACTTTGCCCCCACGCCCCAGTGCCAGTCGTTCGCTGTGCGCAAATAGCAGCAACTAGCCCCCCATTCATCTCCCCTCTGATCAACCCCACAACCTAACCCAATTACCCCCCCCCGTACCCCTCCTCCCCTCCCCGGACGCACAAACCTCTACATGCCGACGTCGCCAAGCGGGCGACGCGTAAACGATAAGTTTTAATGTTACTGCACTATTTAACCCTGTCCATCTGTGTAGTTTTATTTACACTGAAAATGCTGTGGCCTGGTGATGATTTTCTGAAAACATATGTTTGCCAATCTGGACTTCTCAACTTAAGAATGATAATATTTGCAGAACTTGGACAGTCCAAAGCCCCTTCGGTGTTAAAGGAACTTAACAGATTCCTGAAGTTTGACACCAGGCTTGCTGAGGCAAACGTGACAGCCAAATTCCTCCCAGGCAGTGTGGACCTGGGTGAATATCCGAGGCAGAACTGGAAAACTCTACGAAGAAATCAAATCGCTGTTTCTTGCTTTGCCGCCACATCGTGAGTACATTTTGACCCTTGTCCATCCAAAAATCGTTTTGGTTTTGATCTATTTTTGCTTTGGATAACAAGGTGTATAAAAACTTGCGATGTTATTGCTAGAATTAGTCGTTTCTTTTGAACTAAACGTACATCAGGCACTACAAATACGGGCAGAAATCTTTAAGACTTACATACTACGAGGCTTTGGACTTGATCTCACGCCTCTTATTTCATGAATGTTTCAGCTGTTCCAAGACATGCCACTAAAGTCTACATTACATGCCAACGCTGAAGTGACGTACATTCTCAACATGAGGGTCCAAAATACACCATGTACCTCACAGTCATGAGAGGTTCAATGGAGGCCTCAATTTAAATTGTCATCTTATTTTGGTAAATATTTCTGATAGGTTCGGCCTCCCAGTTCTGCTGCATGTTATGTTGCAGCAGAAACATATAGGTGTCCCAAAATATATACACACTTAACGTAGTTGTACAAATGGTGCTTATGATACTTTTATCATTTAGAAAAGGTAAACATATTTACATGTATTATTTTATTGTTTCATTTTACTGTATCAGTTTATTGCATAGATGTTTGTTAAATATGTTATTCTACCATTTAATTGTATCAGTTTAATTTAAATATTTTTTTTTCATTTTTAACAATAATACACTTATCGTATGCATAAAGTTAGCAATTAAATAAAATGCGTTTACATTTTAGGGACACCCTGTGTATGGGACTTCTCATTCGTACAGGGTTAAAGCCATCGAAATATACACGAAGTAGCAGTAAGGGCATGTTAAAAGTTGCAGAGATTCGCAACAGCTTTAACGGCAAAAGGTACTGCATAGTACATTGCAGCAGTGACACATAGCTACAACTGCTTGTTTTGTATTTTTGCGTCAGGTTTAATGAAGTAAAATGTGTAGTGCCCTCATCCTGTCGTCTCCGTAAATTCTCTGCATTTCAATTCGTCTTAGAAGGTCATGTGCCATTTAACTTCGAAAAAGTTTACGCTATTCATGATTTTAAGCTCTATGTTCTTTATTTATTGGACAGCGAAAATCGCAGGCTTGGCTACCTGTTGCAACAATTTCGAAGATCGGAAGATAATCTACATTTAAGCTTCAATTATTGTCGCGCATTTGTGTCAGCTACGAACTTCAAAGATTTAAAACTTGGCGGGTTGTTGCTTTCGCTAGGTTGTCGTGCTTGATCTTGTCCTTATCGAGTTCACTTCGGGATTAGTGAATGCAATCTTTGGGCTTATCTTCAGTTTATCGTATGTCATCATATGCCAGAGACGTGCTTTTTGCGGATGTCAGCGTTATGTGGCTACCTGGCTCTCTTGTTAAGAGTGTACGAACCAGATTACGGAACATCTTGGACAGCGAATTGGTTTCCAGGAGACCAAAATAGATTGAAGTAGAATGTATGGACTCCATCGCTTAGTCACTAAGAAACAATACGGCATGACATTAAACTAGGAAGGTACACTAAGAGCCATGGTACGAGCGATCGACAAATGTGGGGATAACTCAGGATACGGAAAGCCGGGGATCAATGTCCTTTTTGTGGCTAATATGCCACTAGCACTGATTGCGCATCGCAGCCGCTCTATTTTTTTGTTTGTGTGATATCCGGAACCAGTATGCGTGGACTAAGCGTGTACAACAGGCGTAGGTGGTTTGTGTAGGTTTGTCGGCCACCTACGACCAATCCCGCTCCCGGCCTTGTTGACTCTAAAGTACATTGAATATCTGATGAAAATTAAAGATCAAAATGGGCGTGGGCGATTTAAAGCACATTAGAAGTTGTATGTTTTGTTTACTGGGTTGAATTGAGGTGCAAAATGCTGTTTACCAGACAGGTGTTCAGTTCAGATAATTATAGTGAGGACAAATGGGGGCGGAATGAACCCAAATCCAACCGCGTTCGGTATACAACGAATCTCTGACGATGTAAAACGCTGCAGACAAAAAAGTATTATTTGTTGGTGTTGTATTGTAAAAGATAGCAATGTTAACGGAGTCTTCTTAATTATATCTGGTCAGAGAAAAATATTTTTAGAAAAAGGAGATGTGACAAATGAAACAAGAGTTTAATTGTCCTGACGCAAAGAATTTTGTCAGAAATCTTTAATCTTAGGTAACGGTAGGTAAGTCTGAATCATGCGCAGAGAGGGATTAAGCATGCACAAATTGCACGGTTATTAAAGTCGTATCGGCCATCTGCGCAATTCAGTAACTATCCACTCCTTTAGCCAACGCTAGGGTCCTTATTGATGCCATGATGGCTTGGCACCTCGAATTTGACTCATTTATTGCCGCGATTTCCTTGCCAGTGTCATATGCGGACTTGGTTATTGCGCGAAAATTATCCTCGCAATCGTTAGAGTTGTTGCTGATCCTGGCACTTCCAAAGTGCTTAATTTTCTTGATCAGGCAATGGCTCAGTTAATAGTAGAGAAACGTCAACTCGTTGCGCTTGCTGATGGACTGGGAGCCTAAGAACCATGACTCGAACAGCTCTTGCTTAACGCGGTTTTCATTTCTTACGACGATTTCTGTCTCGTTAAACTTGAGAATATGGCCGGCTCCCGTCAAATGAGCTGCAACCTAAGAGTTGGCGTCTTCCTTTCTCACTACCGCCACAGCATTCGCCATTCGCATTCAAAAAAGTCTCAAGGTTGTTCGATGTATTTGCTTTGTCCACAACTGCACCAGATCCGGTAAATGACTCCAGCCGTTTCCTGCCGTGGCAAAGGGTCTTTCGGTTTCATGACCCGGCGCTTGATGGTTACCTCTGGCCTGTGCGCAACTCCAATTCCAAGGGGGTGAGCAGACGGCTGACCGTTTCCGATACATTATTCACGAACGAAAGAGCTCGCAGAACTTGGATGTGGTTTCGACTGTCATCGGCGTATGCATTCGTTGATAGAATTGCGCGGTCAACCATTCGCACTTAGTACCCGTCGAAGCTTTTGTTATTTAGCAACGTTATCTTCCACTTCATCGCAATGCATCTTATAAAGCTGCGTTTTTAACCGATCGGATGGTTGCTGTTAAGTTCACGACATGGAAACTTTCGGTTTTAGGCCAACACCCTTTTTTCGGCCAAGGAGGACATTCAGGAAACCCAGTTTTTTGCTTACTTCTTCCTCCATTGTGAATTGGATATCCGGGAAGACGGTGTTAAGACGTGCCTTAAATGTCAACACATGATCCCGCTCAATAACGATGAAGGCGTCGTCCACACACGCAGCCCAGAATTTCGGTCTGTGGTGTCGGAAAACCAGCGTCTCCAATCGTTGCAAGACCACTTCAGCTATGACTCCGGAAATGGCTGAAACATTACGCGTACTCTATACCTGCTCTGATATAGTTCCGTTGAAGGTAACGTTCCTCTTCAGACAGTACCTAAAGATCTGGAGGAGTTGGGTGTGCCCGAGCTGATTCTCAATTTCATTGTATTCCCCTTATAGGAGTAGTTAAATAGCTTCGACTGCCAGATCCTGTGGAATAGAAGAAAATATGGGCGTGAATACAAAATACAGCATGACCTTGTTTGGTAGGAGGCTTATCCATTTAACTTTCTCCAAGAATTATGTTGACGACCTGAGTGTTTTGTCTGAATCAGCAGTCCATAATTTGAACCGTCAGAACAGCTACTTTGCCAGTCCATAGGTTAGAGTTTTTTGAGAGATCCGATTAGCCGGAGAGATGCGCCCTCTTTGTACACCTTAAGAAAGCCATAGAAGCGGGCCAAAGCCGTTTCTGGCGCTCTGGCCACGCATCGCTCGATTGTTGTTAATGCACCTTAGTTTTTATTGCCAGCAATCTAGAGGAGTTTGAGCTTTATGAATGTAGTCTGTCCTGTCCAATACTAGAGTGAACCGCCCCCTGTCCGTCGGCACGATAAATATATCATTGTTGACTCTGAGTTCTTTGTGTGCCTTACGTTTGACCTTGGAGAGAGCGTCGTGTGGTCGATATGCTATTCGGAGGGACGAAACCTGGTGCCATATAAGGTTATTCGCTTAGTCCGTCACTTCTGTTTGGCTTAAAATGTATGTGACTGCAGCAAACACGTTAGCAGTTCTGGTATCAGCTGTGTTGAATGAGGGTTTATGATTAAAAACCTGTGTTTGTTCTTCCCTCAGCTTCTTTGATGATGGGTTATGCACCATTTTGTAATTTTTGGATGACGTTGGACGAAATAGCTTGTGATACTTAATTTCAAGTGGTTTTTCTCTATTCGCGTTGTGTTCGCGGGCTTGTGCGACCACTCTCTGCTGGAGCAGTTATGTATAATTCTCGTACTTCTCAACTGTTTCGTGGAACTCGCATATTCACCTTTATAGGCAGTTTTGTTTTATGATAATGAAATTGAGGCAAGTGCAGTTATGAGGTTACCCGTAATTGCTAAGAAAACTGCAAAGTTTTGTGTCCTTTAATGAAGTAATAAGGCTGTGATTTGCTTACCTTCCTCGAAAATATCGTAAGCCAGCATAAATACAAACATGCCGTCAATTTCTCTGTATGCAAAATATTTCTAAGCATATTTTTCTCTATAAACCAGAATCAATAAATAGAACCTTTTGAAGCGAATCATGCAAAACATGATCTTTTTTTTTCAAAATCTTCGGTGAAATTCTAGCACTCTTGTCTATATTTGCTATCAGCGCACTCAGCCTAGGAGTAAACACATTTACTGAACAATGTTCCACTTAACGTAGAAAATTGGATTCTTTATTGTCCGCAGAAGATGTATCTCATATTTTATGGAAGTCGAAAATGGACGCTATTCCGATTTTGATCTTGACTCAATCTTAACAATAAATAAAGGTAACAGATTTTTAAGGGGTAATTTGTTATAGAAAGCTTCTTAAATAAATCCTAGGTATATAAATTCACGACTTTTTTGTGGATGTCCATTTTTCTTAGACATGAGTTCATATGATTGTGTGCTTTTGAAACCATGAGACAAATTTAAAAATGTAAGTTTAAATGATAAAAAACTCGCTATTTAGGTAAATTCTTCTTCTCACTACGGTATTTTAAACGTTTCGTGAGTACGTAGAATACAATCCTTATTTATGGCCAATCACATTTTCAAGACCAACCTGAACTTCAATGTAATCAAAACCCTAAAATAATTACAAAACAATGCACTGAAAGGAAATTCCTCTATATATACAAAAATGGTACGTAAACGACTGCATCCGCAATTATCTTTGTCACTGATACGCATTTCTACACGTGAGTTTGAGAAATACCTCTCTGCTGTGACTTCTGATTTGGAAAAATCAAGCAAAAATCTGATTGTCTTAGCCCAGCGTAACTCAACCAATTTAGCAATGGAAGATCTAGCCAGCAATAATTTTGAAACGGTGTTGCAATGCATTTTAGAACCTTGGTACATTCGGAGCTTGCAAAACATTAAATTGCACATATTATGCGAGTAAATGTATCCAAAAGTGGTAAAGCAGGATTATTTCCCAACAAACTTCTTTTTTCTTGCTTTGTTTACTCGCCTTTTTGCACGAACGGGCATCCAATACATTCAAGACTTCAAATAACTTAATAAATCCCATTTTCGCATTTCAGAATTTTACGCTTTGCTATAAAGCTGGTATTTTTATCCAACGAAAAATTACTTGATGCATCGCAATATAACTAACTGGACAAAGAAAATTACAGACAGTATATTAATAAATTCGTTATAAAAGAGGGCGAAATATCGTCATTGCTGAAAAAAAATTATTTGAACAATTTGCTTGGCTGATTTTTCCAACAAAAGGTGTCCCCAAAGCTAAGGCATTCATGCAGAAACCATTTGAAGAAAACATGTTAAATTCAAAGTAACATATGCATTGAAGTTTTCCTTGGTTTAATGTTCGTTGTCTTATTTTTAGCAATTTTAAGGCCTGGTGAAAGTTTTCGACCTTCGTACACCAATGATTATATTTGTTTGTGAATTTCAAATTTGCACTAAACTACGGGCTTAAATGTGTGTAACATGCTGACATATGAAAGAGATAAATACTTTTTCGCCAATCAGTATTGAGTAAGATTGACTTGTTTATTATTGTGCTCATTATTGTGTGTATTCTGAAGTCACATCAGTCATGGGAAGATGCTGGCTATTTAACGACCTCGTTACGACCACTTATATAACGTACGTTCTGTAAAAAGTTGCTACTAAGGTAGCATGCACAATTATCGCAGTTAAGGGTTGTCTCAATAATTCAACTATATTATATGGAAAAGAAAACGAAAGCATTATTTCTTATACATTTTTTGGTTTTAAAAATGTTTCGAATTATGATGTATTTACGATTATGAGGTGTTCCTTCTTCATGCATCACATGCGTCAATGTTTTAATGCTGCCTATAATATGCATGGTGCCCCTAAAAGATGTAAGCCCATTTAAAATGATTTTTAACTTGGTGTTTATTGTGATTTATTATTCCAAAAATGTAACAATATTTATAAGTATCATTTTATTGTTTTTTTCAATGCATGTCCTCAAACTGACGTCTTTTTAATCCAGACACTGCTGGCAACGCGAAGCAATGGAATTGCACACATCATCAAGTAATTTCGTTTTTATTTGGGTGCATTCATGTTCAATCGAATTATTCTTTCTCAATTATTGAAAATATAGTGAAAATGCAGTAGAAAAGCAGACACTGCTGACAACGCGAAGCAATGGAATCGCACACATCATCAAGCAATTCCATTTTTATTTGGGCGCATTCATGTTCAATCGAATTATTCTTTCTCAATTATTTAAAATATAGTAAAAATGCAGTAGAAAAGCAAAAAGAGATACTTTAAATAATTTTGAATTTTCTCATGATCAAATTATGGTAAATATCAAGGTTACAATTTGGACACCTTGTATAGAGCATGTTTTATATCCATTGGAACATTTTATGAGAACTATGCAAGGTCCTCCACAAACCTTTGTCAAAAAAATATTTTTCCTTAAACAAGCTGAAAACAGCGCGCAGTTTTTAAACCTTGAGTTGCATTTGCAGCAGTCAGTAGTTTAAAACTTGAGAAGCATTTGAAAAAGGAATATGGCTTTCGTTTATGTTTTCGTTAAAGTATTTTAAATTAAGAATAGCAGGCATAATCAAATATAAAAATGCATCCTATTTAAGTGGCCACTTATTAATGTTTATGTGTTTTTTAAGGAGGTGAAGTGGAGCTAGTTAAAAAGCCGGCATCCTATCATAATTTAAATGACCTTAGAAGAGACCACACACTTATAAGCATGAAGACCCTGCTCAATGTGAATTGGCAAAATTTTATCAATCCTTCGCATATTGCGGCATGTTGAAATATCGTTTGTCTGTACTGCACTTGCTATGTCTGCTGAAGCCCGTCCACTCTGTCTGTTTACTTGTATGCTTTTGTTTTGATTTTTTTGCTGATATCTTATCTGTAATAGGCTATTCTCGTACGCGCTACAGCTCCTCTCATTAAACACTTGTCGAGTGCTTTCTGCAATGGATCAGTCCTTCGTCAGTGAGGCCAAAATACGCTTAGATTTGGAATATTGATATTTCGAAAGATATATTTTATAAACAATGAAGTTCATAGGGAAGATTAATGTTTATTATGAAAGTTTTTGAATCTGGTGCCCAAGTTTGTCTTAAAACGAATGAGATCTGTACAAAACCATTTAACTTATACCGATAGCTAAAACAGGATTACATAGTTCTTCAGAGTGTGAACATATAATGATAATTCGCATTTTGTCGTGTGGGCAGTGGCTCAAGGGGTAGGGAAGAAAATAAAAAGTTGTTCGGTCAACAACTAGCTCAGCCGAGCAACAACACACTGTTCAGATAAAGAAACATACCAAACAGAAACAAAGTACCTTCGAAAACTATTTTCCGAAAATGGGTATCCTACAGACTTTGTTTGTCGATGCATACGACACCAAAAGTTAAAAGACAAGTGCCGATCCCGAACTGCAACGCCTAAAGCACCAAGACCAACGGACTGGCGAATGCTTCCATATGTGAGGAATATATCCAAGCTCGTAGAAAGACAGCTACAAAAACACCAAATACAGGTCACGCACAAGCCAGAAAGTACATTGCGCACCCAACTCGTAGACCCAAAGGACACGGTTTCCCACTACAACAAAAGAGCAGTTGTGTACAAAATTACTTGGTCCCGTTGTGATGCAGTATAGTGTGGCCAAACCGGAAGAGCTGTATCCACCTGTATTCATGAACATTAGGTAGCGGTGTGGAGTCTAGATCGTCATTCAGAGGTTGGCATGCACACACTGGACATAGAACACAAGTTAGCATGTAAGCAAACCCAAATCGTTAAAACCTGCCCATTTAAGAAGGGTCGCGAATTCCTGGAGACAATGTACCCAGATGAGGCACGCATTAACAGGCATATCGATCTAGATGTGAATTACAAATCACTGAAGATCACATGGAAGCAAAAGCAAACACCAGCTACAACATGATCAATTATGGATGACAACTATTTCTTCCGTTCCCCCCCCCCTAGTACCCCATAACCCCATACAAGCGATGACTATTTATCCACAGCCAGCACAACCAAATGCGGATGATAACTATATATTCACACTCTGATGAACTATAGAATCCTGTGTTAGTCATTGGTTTATTTTAACTTTTTCTGTACGTATGTAATCCGTCTGAAGACGAACTGAGGAACTAGATTCGAAAATTCACATAATAAACATTACTTTCCTTAAGAACTTCCATGTTCATAAAACATTTAGATTGTTAAGTGGAAATATTCAACTTAGCAGATATTTCACCACTTCATTTCCCATCTCCCTCTACGCAATCTCTCTATATCATAATATGCAATTATACTTGGTCTACCTACCATGACGTGCTTTACATATTTAGCACGAGCATCGCCTATAGGTAGGTATCTTTGGCTTTTCATTAAAAGCTCCTAAATGCATCTTATTACTTTCAGCATTACCTACGCATGCCAAGATAATCCAGCATCTACTGTCGTTCAGATGCAATTGCTTTGCTTTGTCATCATGCGTGTTTTGTCGTGTGTAGTCGAGATACACACTTAGTCTGCGTGAAATACAAAAATAGATTTATTGTGGTAAATGATAAGCATTCACATGACTGCTAATGGGACTCATATGTCCGGCTTTGCCTGGGACTTTGCGAGGGGCTTTGACATCCGTAACTGCTAGTAGCATAAGCAGACAGTTGTTCCAGCAAAGAAAAGGGACACTGGTATTATCATTTCTGGTTAATAAGCCACTATTAAGTAGTCATACCAATACCAAATTCACGTTTAACTCGGGACTTGAAAAGGGACCTTTTTTATGAGGGTCAAACGACCTTACCAAAGACCGAAATGGGCTATACAATCACCCCATAGCTCAATGCTTAGGGCGTTTGTCTCTGATTAAATAATTTACGAGTTTGAGGCTCGAGGAGGGTATTACTTGGGTCTGATAAATATTGAATGACGACGGCTCATAATGCAGATAGGTCTCTTCCAAATTCCACTGTAATTTCTGGCATTAAATTACATTACAAACATACTGAACAGCTTAAGTTGGCGTGTTATGTCTTAACAGTAGAAGACAACTCGATTGCTGGGACACTGTGTTTATTTGCCTGACGTCTCGAAATCCATCTCGGATTCATCTTCAGAGGCATAGTCACAGAACAGTAGCAGATACCGTTTGTGTGTGCACAGGGTTCCGCCGTAAAATTTAAACGTACATACACAATCGATAAATCCTCTGAGTGTGTTCTGATTTGTCGCGTCAGCCATGCCATCTGGCCTTGCGGTGTTGGCATAAGATGATGCGGTGGCCCATTTGTTCCCCGAATGGCGGTTTGTTTTGGCCAAATTTAGTCTCAGCACCGAAAATCGATCTGGTGCAGTTGCATGCAAAGAAATTACGGCAAAGAAACTGGCAGGCTTCTCAAGACGCAAATTGCAGAACAGGCGGCAGCAGTGAGGCGAAATGATGCAATTATCAAGTTGCGGATCATGTGGGGAACAGATGAAACACCACATCATCTTATGCCAACACCGCAAGACCAGATGGTCATGGCTGATGGGACGAATCAGAACACACTCAGAATATTTATCAATATTTTATGTACATTTAAATTTTACGCCGGAACCCTGTTCACACACAAACTGTATCTGCTACTGTTCTGTAATTATATCTCTGAAGATGAATCCGAGACGGATTCCGAAACGTCAGGCAAATAAACACCTTATCCCAGCGATAGAGTTGTCTTCTACTTCAGAATTACTTCCTAGGTCTCACTTTTTTCTTCTATTGGCAATGTTAAGTCTGATGTTGAAGCTTGCCAACCTTTTTCGAAGGTGGTCTGACTAGGTGACAACGTATAGTAGGGTAAACATGGCCATTCTTATCTTGCTTGTCTTTGCTGGCAATACTGTCCGCCTGCCTATACCAGCGATAGTTTGTTTGCCAATAAAACATTCCCAGGAAGTAATTGAAAAGAACAATGTTGTTCTTCATCTGACTATTCGAAATCAGTCGCGGATTCGTCATCGCACACTTATCACAAAGACTAGTAACATATACATGTAGCATATGCACAGGAGTATGCAGTATTTCTAGGATGACAGTGGTCATTCTTTACACGTCAAAACAGAGCTTTGGTTCCTTGTTCGAACCCGAATAAGCCAAACCCTGCGCTATTTGGAAGCTGCATGCATACGGTGGGAGAAACGCGACCTAAGCAAGCAGCTAGACCATGTGGTCAACCTTCAATTGCTTTGATAATTGGTCATTTAATTTAATTATTAAGTGTTATTCGTTTACTTCCTTCACCCACTACTTCCTATACGTTCACTTAACATGCTGTCCTTTATCGATTTTTTTTAAATTGACTCAAAATATTTGCTGTTATGCCACTATTTTGTGAAATTTCTAACAGTTAATGACTCCTCGTTATCTTCCGCATGCAGCGACAAGTTGCAGCTGCACATCATTAAATCCTGCCGTGTATGTCTGCTTTAAATTATAGGATATAGTCATTACTGCAAACATACAATGACAAGTGACGTTAAGTACCCTCTTGTGTGTTGATAGTTTGCTGACCGGCATGTGGGCCTCAACTTTCTGAACTATCAGCACGCATTGTGGACCCAGGCATGATGATTGCTCGATCATCTGGCTCTCGAGTGCTATCGTGGGAGGAGGCGGTGGCCTGTGGGGTTCCCAAGTGGCAACTTGCTACGGCCAAATCGAGACTCGACATTGAATATGGATCGGACAAATCATTGCACTTGCTCCATATCCATAAACAAGTGTGGTGCTCACTGGGCTGGACATACGGCAGAAAACACTTCATAGATTTATTGCTCCGTTAGCCATTACAAGGTCCTTTTGTTTACTTATACCATTGGTAAATGCCTCTATAATTTAAATATGGCAATAGCAGCAAAATGATTTATTGGATTCATATCATTTCGAGAGAGCTCGTCAGTTGCCGCCTCTCATTACTTAACGTGAATCACAAAAGAGAAGATACACAATGAATTCGTACAGAAAAATCGATATCAACACAAGGTCATAAGGAGTGGCCAAGTGGCTAATCAATAACATGAGAAGTTCAAAAGCTATGGTCAGCAAAAATAACAGGGAAAAACACCTGAAGTAACAGCTTAGGAGGAAAACTGTATAAACAGGGAGCCAATGTTACCAAGGCAAAGTTAGGTTCACTACATGCTCCAACTGTTTACATAGGTCGGGTTTGACCCGCCTCCAGGTAGCGTAAAGTGCGAGTTGTTCGTGCTCGAACAAGTACTCGGAAGGACGTTTTGGGTTCAACAGAATGGCCCGAGTCTAACAAATGTTCAGTAATTTAGGATCGGGGAATTCAGTTTTCTTGTTTCATTAGCCAGCTAGGTAAATGTTCCTTAGCTCTGGTGGCCAATTGCCTCTGCGTTCGCCCTATGTACCTGCATCCGCAAGTAAATGTTAATTCATAAATGCAGTTTGAAGTGGCGTGCATCGGCATGGCATCCTTCGCATGAGGAACTGGTAAAGGCTTTGTCAGATTGCAAATTATCAGATCAGCAGCATAGTACGTCTTTCGAATGGCATTACGAAGGCGTCTTTTGATGGTGTTTAGTATGTTGTCGCCCTTAAATAGTAAGGAAATGAAGACGGGCGTTTTTGGTGCTAATTGTTGAGTCAATTTAGGTCTTAGAGGTTTATTGTATTTGTCTATAAATTGACTTGGATATCCTTGCTTCATAAGTGTGCGTTTAAGGTTGGTTAATTCATTATCCAATGTATCCATAGAACAGATTATTCTGGTCCTCTGGAAAAGAGTATATACCAAATTACGTTTCCAATGAATGGGAACAAAACTCAGATAATGTAAATACTGTCCTTTCCAGGTGTTTTTATGGAAGACTGTCCATGTAATGGAACCATCTTTCTGTCTGGATAAGTTAACGTCGAGAAAGGAAAGATGGTTATCTTGTTCCTGTTCCATGCTAAATTTTATCTTAGGATGCAGACTGTTCACTGTAGACAATAATTTTTCGGCTTCCCTTGGATTGTCCACAATCGCAAATATATCATCTACATATCGTCTGTATAGTGTGTTATTGTTCAATTTGGCAGATACTTTGTCTTCTAAATGGCCCATAAATATGTCAGCAAAGGTAGGTCCTAGTGAATAAAATTCTAATGGGACTTTTACAGTGCAAACAGCATAATACCGTTACTTATGCATGCACTTGAAAATATAATTTCTTTAGATGCGAAAATTGTTTTGAAATGCTTGGAGTTTTTGCTATCAAAAAGCACCTAATAACCTTACTAAAAGGCTTCCACGTAATCTTTCGCATTCAATAAATTTTTTGCCCACTTCGTTAACCCGCTTACTTTGTATACCATATCCATATTGAGTCCTAGTGCTAACTGACGGTGGATGTGAAATCAGCTATGAATTCAGAGTACCTGACCTGGAATATGCCGATGACATTGTCGTACTCGGCAAAACTCCAGAATCCCTACAGCCAACGCTAGACCAAATCCCCGGCTTTCCGGCAACTGTTGGTCTGACAACTAATTTGCGCAAGACGAAGCTCCTGACTACGTTTCTGGGTGCAACACAACCACTGTTTATCAGCGGACAACCCATTGAAGAAGTTAGCTTCTTCTGCTATTTGGGCTCGAATATGCTAGCCAATGGACAGACCAAAGACAAAATCAAGAACCGAATCGTGCAGGCTAGAAATGCAGTTAGGCCACTAACCAGACCACTCTGGTCTCGCTCAGACATCCGTTTATGTACTTAGCTGCTGATATATAAAGCATCAATCAGACCGGTGTTAGTATGTGCCTGCGAAACATGGCCAGTGAGAAAGGCAGACATCCTATCGCTCGAAGTCTTTGACTGTTGGTGTCTTCGACGCCTCTTAAGAGTCCTCTGGCAGAATCGAATCACCAATGTTGAGCTATACCGCAGATGTTTCAAACTACCAAGTCTAGCATCGTACCTCCAGAATCAGCGATTGCAATGGTTTGGCCATGTCCTGAGCAAACCATCGACGGACCTCTGCAGATTGGTCGTGAACCCTTCTCGTAGTGCAAACTGGAGATACCGACAAGGTGGTCAACTGAAGACATGGCTCAGCACCGTTAGGTCGGACGTTGAACGGATGGGCCTCGTAACCGTTTACGGCTTGCAGCATTGGAACAAACAATGGGGTAACATCTGTGAAGAGCTCGCCTCTGACCGCCGCTTTTTTTGATATCCGTAAAGCCGATTCATACAACAAAAGGAGCTAATTGGATCAAGCCAAACCAAAAAACCTAGTGCTATTCCCTTGCATGATTTATATGCTTTATATATTAACGGATGTAAGTTAATTAAAACAAAAACTCACTGCGTCAGCCACGTTGCCCTAGGTGTCTCTGTTTTGACCTTGACGAAACATGCAAATTAGTTTACTAGCTAGCACAATGGCAGAGACAGAGTCTTCACACCACTGCAAGCAGTAGTCCTACGAATGGCTGACTAACGACTGAATCGGGCTTTACTTTACGCAAAGTATGGAATACATGAATGGAAGAAGTTGATTTGATTTCTGGGACAGGGAGTTTATCCACCTTAATTTTCTGAAGCCATTGTGAATGCATCACCTGAGACAAAAGCAGAAAAGAAAGAAATTTTAACAGGGTTTTTTAGTATATATGGGAAACAGTCCTTAGAAGACTACATACAACCATACAGCATACAACCACTATGGAGTGTAATAGTCTGCTTGTATGCTAATTACTCGATGGTTGTTGTGTGGGTTGTGACCACCTTAAATTTAATCACCAATGGTGGAGTTGGCCGCGGTGGTTGTTGGGCCACCTAGATTCTCGGCTTTGGTGTTCGACGAGTAGTCGGCCAAATTGAGCCTCAGCGCTAAAGATGGATTGGGCAGGCCGTTGTCTTTGTTTACAGGCTGGAGGTCTGTGAATCATGGCTCAAGTAACTCGTGTCTCACACGTTTTTTTATATTTCGCGAGAATTGTGGCCTCAAGAACTTGTAAGCAGGTGTATAGACTGAGCCGCAGCCGAAGACTTGGCATCATTAGTCCACTCTCATGCCATATATTCGACAACTCGCGTCTTGAGAAGTC
The DNA here is from genome assembly GCA_036362985.1 of Ligula intestinalis. Lineage (NCBI taxonomy): Eukaryota > Metazoa > Platyhelminthes > Cestoda > Diphyllobothriidea > Diphyllobothriidae > Ligula > Ligula intestinalis. Next base: position 33,733,627 of record JAYGXS010000007.1, on the reverse strand, counting down.
CTCCATCTCGAAAAACCTCGAACATACAAAAAATATTTCCTTGAACATTTTCCGTACAGTTTGACTCAAATTGCAGTTCCATTACGCGATTGCTTTACCCTATATATGTTAAATAAACTAAGTTATTTGCGATGGCAGCTCACTGCGCCGTCCATGCTGGCACTGAATTTGACGAGATTACCTTGACGAAACATGCAAATTAGTTCACTAGCCAGTATAGTAGGCTGCAGCAATTATTCGTGCCTACATCACCACTACCGACAGGAGGCTTGCGTGCGAATGACTAACGCCTAATGCAAGCTATGCTACACCCAAGGAACAGAGTTTATAGAGTGAGTTTAGCACAGCTTCAGACAGAAAACCCTATGGCTAAAACCACTCAGCAACTGAAAACACAATAAACATCAGTGCTGTGCTTCGACTTCAGTCTACGCCGGCCAACCAGGCATGAAACATTTTCATACATGACAAGGTCATGCAGTTACTATGCAGCAAGTAGCACACGTCGAGGGGCGTGACTGGGAGTTTATAGTTGAATCAATCGGCACTATTATGCATATTATATGGCTTTGCGCCACGATTTAACCAGAAACATTTGATTTATGCTACGGTGACGCGACGTTGACTCCCACTTACTGGACAACATTTGTACTCCATCTGCTAGATTTAGGGTCACTGGAAACGCCGTTCAAAACCAAATGGTTATCGCTCGCGTTTTGAATGACAAAATTGAAGCTGATATGACGTAGCGTTGTCGTAGATAGCAGAATATCTTTCAGTAGAACCGGTTTCAATGAAATTGTTATCAATGTAGAGAATTCGAAAGGCAGAAATATTTTATACGACGCAAGTGAAAGAGTGGGCTATAAATATCACTGAAAATGTTTTTTTGTTCAGAAGAGCATTGTTGTGCATGACAAGAGGGTTTAAATGGCAATTTTGCTTGATTAAAAAAGGCATTATTTCTCATCAAATAAGAACAAGAAAGGCTTTTTTGTGCATGCTTCCCATAACATATATTTGAATTTATAAAGGCAATTAAAATCAGTGATAGAAGTGCATACTATTAAAGTAGCCATATTTTATAAAATCGACTTCTTCGCAACGGTCAAAAAGAAAGTCATCACAGAGTCGGCATTCTAGCGTGACTTAAAAGAATTGAAATTGAATTGCATGATAAACAGTATATCAACCCTGCTCAATTTTGTTTTGAGAGTGGTAACTGGTCTTTTTTAGACTGCGGATGTTTTCTCGCAGCACTCATCATACTGTTTAATTATAAGAAATCGGGGCTGTCCAACCATTTGCGACACGCATACATTCCGTTCTGCCTGCCAAACCATTTTCAAGCTCCATCAACAACAAAGAATGGTATAAAGAGAGAAATAAACCGGAAAATGCGTAAAAGACTTGAATGGCCATTTTAAGCTTATTCGCCATCATCAACTAGTCATCATATTTGTCGATAGTTCGTAAGACAAGACGCAAGTAAATATACATTGGTTTGACTTACATAGTTTATAGAAACATTTATGGAATCGTTGGGTGGCAACCGCAAGCAGAATCAGAGGCTTTTGCGCAGCCAATGGTCTACAATTAAGCTACGAGGCTAACCGAATCACATCTAATCGCACTTCAGTTGGTTTGCTTGCCAGCTTTACTCACCTATGAAAACCACCAAGATGGAAGCAGTCAGCTAAGTGTCAAGTAGAATTTCTTAAACAATCATCTAGGCTTCGCCACATGGACTACTTGGCTAGCCTTGGTCGTAAGGGTTTTGACACATTTCAATAATTTGAGTGCCACAATTGTGATAAATTTGACTTTCACCAAGGCCACGCATTTTCACAATTGGGTCAGTCGAATAACTGAATTACGCCGAAAGCCTTAATATGTATGCGTTTAAGCAAGACTCGCCCGTGTATGAAGACTTGCAATCTACGCAAGATTCAGCTAATTTCTTGCGTATTGTGAGAAAATCAAATTGACACAGTTCATCGATCGACCGGGAGCGCCTTATTTTACGTTTGTCAAAAGCAGATGCCTAAAGAAGCACCATCGTTCTCTCATAAAAAAAACAATTTAATTTAAAAACATACTGTTCACTATATGTTGTATCATTTTGTTTGCTGTAAGCAAGTAGCACACATTCTCGTTAAAATAGCTGCATTCGTTACGAAAGCTCTTAGCCATTTACCCTCAATTAGGAAGCTTAATTATTTCGTAGTTTTTGTGGTTTTGCTTCCAGTGTTACTGATAACCTAGCCAAGTAGATTCAGACCCTGCCTCTTACGACTTAGCTGCTGTAACCTTCACCTAGAATCATCTGCTGAAAACGCCTTAGTGTTCGGGAAAATAACTATGTACGCATACATTGCGGCCATGTTAAAATGTGTCTGACATATCATAACAAGAGTATTTTCTGCTTTTTTTGTCAAAATATATTCTTCTTTTAAAATTTCTTTCGTCAAAAGTATTATATAAAGGTAAATTTGTTCCATAAAAGCGGCAGGCATAACCAGAATTGGGTTTCTAAACTTTGTCTGCGTAACCTGCACCCGATAATTCAACTAGGAAACTTGCTTTGAAATAACATTTTAATGACAAAGAATTATTTCCTTGACAAAGAAGTCCTACAGCCTAATTTTATTAATTTTTCCATAGTTTATTTTGACCAAAAGTATTTTTCCTTAAAGCATCAAAGATTATTATCATACGAGACAAGCAGAACAAAAATTGCTGTAGGTAAGCTATGCGTGGAAACTCCCATGAGTAAATTTTAGGATGGATGAAAAAAATATTGGTTATTTTTTTTCGTATTGCCTTCGTTTTTAGGAGTTTCCTCAATAATATTTGCAAATCAAGAGCCTGCACGTCTCGTTAATGGAATCTAGGTATGGCTTCCAGGTATCCTCACTGTTGACTCGGAGTGAAATTTAAATTTCATTCAGAACAACTTACAGCCATCAATCAAGCAGCAGTTTTCGTGGCAAACCTAGTGGCTTGCTTGTTTATGTAGGCTGTTAGGCGATTTCACAGAAAGTGACGACCGAGACAACCGTCGTTATGCATTATTTGGATGGGCGTGCCGCAGTGCAGATTTATTCGCACTTAACAAATCTACAAAACAAAGACGGAAACCAATAATATGCACTAATTTCTATCATACTTGTATGGCGGAGCTTCATCAAAGTCTAAAACAAAATGTTAATAGTCAACCGGTTGTTCACAAAGGAGCATCACTACGGTAAATCTGTGTGCGTTATCGATAAATTCTGCTTTTGTAAAAGCTTGCCTCTAGATAACTTACTCTTTTAATTACTTGACCAAATATATTCTTTGCTATGATAATTATTTTGACTCCTTTAAAATGCATGAATTTTTTTCATCTGTTGTTTTTTTTGATTTTTAGATAAACTTAAATATTCTGGCATGTCAATTTATCAACAACCATTTCAAACAGTTTGAAGCTAAATGCTGAATGGCCTTCGCCTTCATGCACTTGTGAGAAAAACTAGTTATGCTGCAAAACTTTGACGCTAGAGGTCTCAGTTCACTGTCTGGGAAGCTTAATGAGCCCGCTTTATGGCAACCACGGCTTATAGAGGCCCACTCATGAAACCCTACACCTTGCATGTTTTCCTACGTAAACGGTGAATATAGGGTTTTATGGGTGGAATAAACTCAGGAAATGCTAAATGCGTTTTTATTTTACTGTAATTAGATTTGTTGTTGATTTATAGCTGTAGATTTTCCCAGTCTGTATTATGATTTACCGTATGTCGATGAAAGCCGATTACCGAAATGCAGGTTTCTTAAATTTCCGGAAAAATTGAAATGGTGGTAATGAGGTCGTCAACTTCAACTTATATTAGGTCCAACTAGCCGTTCTGGAGTTAGATTAGCATAGGCTGTGGCGTAAAAACTCACGCACACCTCCAATTTATATGTAGAACCACGTACTCCCAGTGGCCGCGGGAAGCAACTTCAACTTCATTATTTCCACTTAGCATTAATTTCTGAAAAATGTCTTTGCTTCGCATCCTATGTCCCCACCCCCTTAACTCTAAAACTGTCGTTTTGCTGGAAAAAAATTCAGGAACTAGGGGTATATGAGTGAGCCTACGTAAGTAACTCCTGTTGCCGGTATCAAGCAAACAATTTTAAGTACCGTGTATGAGCTAATAAATCAAGCTTGCAACCTACAGTATAAACAAAGAAACATTAACATTGGACAATTTTCATTGTTGAAGTTACTAGTTAGCGCGATTGTAAGTGAGCACTTATTTTTACAGTTTCACAGCCTATTCAGACCACTTTTTTATGCTGCCTGTGAACAAAATTGTTTAACTCTAAAAACCTATCGAGGGGTAAAGGCTAATTAGTTTTAACCCTAACGTCTGCGATCGTCCAAGCTCGGTTCCTCAAAAGAGGAAAGAGAATTCTTGGAAATGCCGGAGTTGTAGAAATAGTACATTCCCTTCGGAAATAAAGGCAGATAGGCCGAAGAAAATTTACTGCAAGACAACCGCACAACCACAAGCCAGCGGATGGCATCTAAAGTGAGGTTCTGTGTGTGTCCACCTGCGATGGTACATGCACAAAGTACGCAGCATTTATAATTCGTAGCGGCCACGCCTGCGCATGTGCATTATAATAATTATCTCCTGTAACTATCGCTGGGGGTTGAAACTGTTGCGGCGATGGCATGGCAGTCCACCTCGTAGTCAGTTATAGTCGGAATCTCAACACTTGACCCCTTTCGTCTACAATAGAGTTTACGTCCACAAATCAAGCCTCGAACGTGGATCTGTGGTGTCGAAAAACCAGCTACTCCAGTCCTTGCCACTCACTTTTTGTAGTTGGAGCTAAAACAAGTCTTGAGACAGACGTTGAGGATTTGGGGGAATGACGCGTGCCCGTCATGTTTCAGGATCACATCTTCCACGTCTGAGCTGCCCCCCTGAACTCCGCTGTTTGCCTCCAGAATGCATTTTAGAGCTGCGAAAACACTCAGTTCACACAAGTCAGGTTAATGCAAATGCATCAATTTTCGGAAAGACCAAGTATGCAAATTAATGAATTACTGGGATATAACTAACGAGTAGGGTTCTCCTCCCTCCCTTTCCACAACATACGGTAACTACAATGCCTTGTTTCCAGTCGTCATCCAAAAACACATAATAAAAGCATCTGCATGTTTCAAAAGACTTAATATATTCGTGTGTGGACATTTTTCGGTGAAACCTCTTCTATGTTTTGCATGTGTGAAGACCAAAATCAATACTTCAATGAACGCCGTCAAGAGCTGCACTCCATTTTTTCTGGTATTCTTGATAAATTTATTTCACCGAGCTAATGCCAGTGAGGGAGTAGAGAATGCGGTAGCATATTTTATGCAAGTTAGCTAGCAGCATTAACAAGTTTACACAAAATTAGTTTTCACTGCGTCTGCAAATCCCCCGCACATGAACCTGAGTGATCTTCAAACTACCAGGGAATTAAAAGTTTAGTAGCAGGATGAAGCCATAGCCGGCAAATTTGTTTTTGAGACAAAATATTTCACAAAAAGGGCATTGTGTACTCACCAGCGTGTTTGACCTCTTACTGAAAATAGGAATTCGAATAAGTTAAGCTGCAGTCCACATGAATAAAATGTAAAACATAGATTCTGATCTGTGGGTTGCATATGGCTGAACAAAAGGCATGACCACTTTTGAAATTAAGAAGGACAGATTTCGCTTCTAGGTGACCACACGTCACATAAAGCTAGCCCCGTGAATATAGCTAGCAGACTTTGTATTGGTATATTGAGGTTTCTTGAGGACGTTGGATAACTTTACTTATGAAAAAAACACCCTAACTGACGTATATACTTCTGTGCATGTTGTTTTTAAGGAAGTGATACGCAAAAGCGTGAAATAATGTACACGGAGAATCTTTAAAAAATGTGTGGTTCCGTAAAGAAACTATTTCTCAGTTGCCAAAGTGGATCCTTAATTTTCTTTAACGGTATATTATACCTGGCTTAGATGAGCTAAAAGGAACTGAGTTATTATTGATATGTTCTTGACATGGCACAATCTTAAGACTAAAACATAACCTGAATTGCGCTTATAAAAATCCACACTGCCGGTACTGTAAATTTTACCTTTTGACTGTGTGCACCCTATTTTAAGAATCGTTGGTACATGGAGTGCTCCCATCTATTTCTAGCAATTAGTCTCCTGGGCCGATTGCAGACAGTCCAATAAGTAGTTTTATCCTATAAGCTTTTAAGTTGGTAGGCTCATGTAATATTTTTTTGTTTTTTCCCTGTCTCGATGAATAAAACCGCGTATAAAGTTTAAAGATATATTCATGAGTGCCATTAGCATCGCATGGATTCACTTAGAAATTTAGTCGATAATTGGAGCCACCACAAACAATGTGACTGTAGAGGTAATTTGTTAATTTTTTAATGCTTTTCCAGTTAATAAGACTTGAGGTAATAACCCCGTCCACAAGTACTTTAAATACTTGCAAATGCGTATCCCCATAAGAGCACCGGCCTTTAGCCCCAGATTCAGAAGTTGTGTAAGGGAATTTTTGCGAAGAAATTGCAACGTTGAACGCATGGGCTTGTGATATCAAACTTCAGCGTTTCTGATGAAATTGCTGCAACACTCGAGTTTTGAACTCAGGTCTCTCCGATCGCAGGCAAACTTGCTAGCCATTGAGTCAAGGTCTAACACTATTGCCACTATTAGATCGGGGATAACGAGTAGCGGATATGTGACCAGCAATCTTGCAAAGGACGCACTCGTCCGTCCATGGTGCGATTAGAGCTCTCTATCTCGAGTCTCCACCGTGAAGTGGCTGGATTATAAGCACAACGAAATTGCTTGCAAAGACATGAGACACTAGGAAGGTCTTTTCTGACTCATTAGCCGATGTCAGCTAGAGATACCCAACTCCACTGTTGCAGCTGAAATTGCTGTCACACTCGAGTTTTGAACTTGGGTCTCACCGGTCAGAGGTGAACGTCCTTACCATTGAGCCATGAGCTCACAGGCTTGCCAGCACTACTATATTTATATACATATTATGTATTGCTATACACATCATATATTATTACAGAGTGCATTATAACCCAAAAAAGTTGCGCTGTTTTATGTTTCACACTGTGTTTATCGAAATTTGTGGATAGATAGATATATATTCCCGTAGATACTTAGAAATTATGGGCAGTAACTTTCTAGGGAGGTGTGTTTTCCGGATTCACCCAGCACAATGTGGTGTTACCTAATAAGACTTTTCCCTTGTTCGTAATATGCTCGTAAATTTGAATGTGATTTGATGGCACTCCCTCGCTTGGGGTCAATAGGGCTTAAATGTAGTTTTTGCATAGCTAAAGATATTGAACAGCCGCGATGGCTTCCTCCTGACATGATCCAAACAGTTTCAGCATCAGGACATCCGATTTTCATGTTCCCTTTGCCCCCCTCCCCCACAGACGACAGGTTTTCGCCTTAAAATCCCACAAATGGCATTCAAAACTACAATTATGAACGATGCCTAAGGAGTTTTTTTACTGTCTGCCCCCTACCGCAGTTCCATTACTGGCAACACCACATGTTCTGCATCATAACTATGTACAAAGAGGGAGTTCAAACCTATTAACCTATATTTCCCTAATAAAACTGAACTGAAGTAAAATGATATGCATAGCAGTAAGAGGATGTAGGAGAATAAGGGAATATCCCGAGGTGGTCTAAAAATGACCAAATGTTTAACTGCCTATAAGGGGCACCTCATTAGGGTAGATAATCTGTCAACTAGGATGACAAATAATGTTTCTCTTAATCGAAAATGCGTCAGTAACTTGCCAAGATCTTTCTCAATTTTCTAACAGAGTGACGCAAGTGTAGGAACATCGGTTGAGCATAACATATAAGGAGTAAAGACCGGATCCAATACATTATCATCCTAGATGAAAGAGTGTTAACCGGAAAGCTAATGTGCCCATCCGCTTTGCTAATTGCAAAAATAGGATACATGTCTTATTAGGCAGTTATTGGCATGCTTATAGAAAATACTTATTTTCCCTGGTTTAGAAAAAAAGATGCTACCATTTGAACAAGAGCTTTAATTATCTGACATTTTGGATTCCGTTAGGTATCCTAAATTCTAGATAATGGTTGCATACTCTGAGTCATGCGCCGATAGGGGTTAAACATGCACAGTTTGCACGGTATTTACAATCCACAGTGGTCATACGCGTGCGCACTACGATTAATATCCGTCCGTCTCCGGTAGTCACTGTTTGGGGTCTTAATTGGCGCGGTGATGGCTTAACACTTTACGTTTGACTCCTTAATTGCCGCGATCTCCTTGGTTGTTTTGGATTCGGGCTTGGTATTTGCACGACAATTACGCTTTTTGTAGTCGGAGTTGTTGTTGTTGCTTCCAGCACTTTCCAAATGAATGATTTACTTGCTCAGGCACTGTCTCAGTACGCAATATGGGAACCCCAAATCGGTGCGCTTGTTGGTTGAAAGGGGGCTTGAGAACCATGACTCAATCAGCTAGTGGCTTACGAAGTTGTCATTCCTTGTGAGGATTTCGGATTCGTCAGACTTGAAAATATGGCTGGGTGCCGTCGAATGAGCTGCAACCTGGGAGTTGTCATCGTTCTTCCTCATTGCCACTTCCGGTTTCTCCGCCGTATTTGCTTTGTCTACAACTGTGTGAGATCTGTTAAACGACTCCAGCTGTCTCCTGCCGCGGCAGTCAGTGTTTCGGTCTCATGATGGTTGGTTCTGGCCTCTGTGCAACTCACACTCCAAGTGGGGTTAGTAGACGGCCAACCGCTTTCGACATATTCTTCACGAACGTAAAAGCTCGGCAAACTTTTAAGCCAGTTGAATGTAGCTTTTGCTTTATCTAGCGCACGCATTTTTAACGAAATTGCGCGGGTAACCAGATGCAATATCGCCAGTCGACTGAAATATGGTGACGGCGCGAGAAACGGTCCTTGCCTGCTTCTATGCTCTTCCCAAAGTGGACAAAGCAGGTACACCTCTCCAGCCAATCGTATCTCTCAAAGGATCTCCAAATTAAAGACTGGCAAATCGGTTAATCCAACACCTTAAGTTCTTGATCGCTGATTCAGAAATAACAATCAGATCTTCAGCACAATTCTAACTTTTTCAAATTTTATAACCATAGCCATCCAGTTGCATTCCTGGTTAAGTAGTAGCGAAAATATTCAAAGTTGTAGCAGCCGTATAAGGAACACGATATTTCAGAAGGACAGTTGGCGAGCATACGTATACTTTCGATAAATTATCTTCGGGCCATTACATTTATATGGAAGGGGAAGGTACAGGGTGACAAGCAATCAATTAATTATCGTTCTAATCAACTTGGTCTTGGGAATGGGGGCTTGAGGTTTGGGTTGATAAAAAGGGGGTAGTGACAGGGTAATTAGGAGAGGGGGGAAAAGAACGCGTGGAAAATGCTGGCAGTTCTGCGGCCGTTGGCCATGCTAGGCTTGGGGCCTGAAGAAAGTTCTTCCATATAAATGTAATGGCCCGAAGAGAATTTATCGAAAGTATACGTATGCTCGCCAACTGTCCTTCTGAATTATCGAATGGGGATTTTCGCAACGTTAAAACACGATATTTATAGTTGGACTGCTTTTATCGCAACCTTGATACTGTAGTTAATTCTCAATTAGCCCGAGAACGGCAATTGGTACTACGTTGCGACCTAAATGCACGATAGAACATGGGTCCATTTTTAACTACGTTTCGTAACCACATAAGTTTATACGTTGCCCAGATAAAGCTTGGAAGTGCACACCGGAGGCCGATTGCCTACTAGCATATTTATATACGCATCATATATAATTGAAAGCAGTTCCCTAAGAACTGTACGAATGATTACTGCTAGTATTACCACTAGTATCACTAATATTCAACTATTCATGTTGCACTGTCCGATTGTCTTTTTGCATTTTGTACAAGTAAAATTACTAAAAGTAGCACTCCTAGCGTCCACAATTTCTTCTAGCAGCATAACCCTAGTACCTGCATTCCGAACTTAGGAGCAATTGATATATTTTTCGGCGTACAGAAAAGAGAGGGTGGTGCACTCCGGGCATTAAAAACGCCTTCTACCGGGAATAGCATAAATCTAAGCCCATATTTCTATTTGAGGTTGAGCGTACACGAGCAGAGCGTTGACATAAACCAGTGTCACATCTGTCTACTATTAGCATCAGTACTATTTTAACTGAACTGCATTATAAGATAGTAGAAGTATTTTTTATTATATAAATTATATTTATATATTCGATATAATTATTAATCGTTGTCTTAGTACTGGTAATGGTCACAGCAGTAGCAGTCGTAGCCGTGGTCTTCATGTGTCCGTCTTCAAAAGGACCAAGTGAGGGTAGGCAGTGTGGTCCTTCCAGCGCAAAAGTCACTTAAGAATAAGTCAGATGGTGTTCCTGCCTACACTGGACATAACAGTTAACGCTGGATCTTCTTTAGATCTTTACTTATTTTCCATGACGGTTGACAGTATGGTTGACGCTTGCAAGGTGCATATTTTCTTAAATCTACCCCTGTCTCTTTTAACCTTCCCTGTTCGGAGCATATAGTAGATTTTATCGATTATACTTGGTCAAACAATTGTCATTACACTCACTCAATAAAATTGACAAATGTTCTCTGCCGACCCTTATCCATACAAAAACAGCATTTATATGCAAATTAGGCTGTCAGTATGAAGAGGAGGTTGGCTGCGGTAATATCTAGCCAACACCTAATTGCCTATCATTAAATACCCCCATCCACTTCAAAGGCACCGCTACATATCCAGGTTATGAGCCCGAACAGATAAATTGATGCCCTTTTTGTTAATAAAGAGTTTCTCGAGGGAAGCTATCACAATTTAAAGTAACTGATATTGTATTGGCCATTGGAAGTGTTAATGGAAGTATGTACTTATTACGAACCAATGAGGATAAAAAAAGTTTCAGTCTTGCTAAATAATAAAAACAGACAAAAATTTGTTCGTGGGAGTGAAATTGGTTGCTTCTAGCTTCAAAGTTCCCCTTAAATCCTTTCCCTGTAATGTTTTCCTTATCGTTGAACTCAAATCTATGATAGGCAAGAATAACGCCATCGTCAAAGGCTGGATTCAAAGCGAAACTTTGATGCATTTTAAACAATCCCATTGTAAAAGAACGGCCTTTTGTCCTTAAAAAGATTAATGACGACCTTACCTGTCGATGTAATAGAATAAGGTTTATTTGGCAAACGCATATTTAAGCAATTCATCACCAAGTCTGCCTAATTGGGTTGCTAATGGAAATGGTAGAAATGGACAGGGTTAAAAAAATATCTTGTGATTGAAAGTCGTTCTCTTTAAGCTGCCGACAGAACGAGATCAACATATAGAGGTCACTCTGCTTGTGGGGGCAGAAACATGCATAGGCTGTTAATATTGGTCATTTGTGTAGTAAGCAGAATTCAAATCACCATCAGTGCACGGATTGAACAATGGTTGCAACGGGGACGAGTGGCGGTGATATCCCTAAGAGTATTGCGCGAGTTAGCTTAATACGCAAACGCACGTTTCACGCGTGCTTGGTTGGCATTGGTTAGGATAATGACGCAATCAATAGGTAGTTGTGTTATCGATTTTTCGCATGCTCTTGTGAGTGCATGCAGGTGTGACAGTGGCGCCAATGTGACGTGGCGCAATCTGCTCAAAACACCTGCAAGCGAGCTCTCATTACTGCGACGACAAATCCGGTGAATCTGTTTATTTTTTCGTTTTCTTCAGCATGTTGAAGACGCCATCAAAGGGATTTTTAAAAAGACGCGTGTTGCGCGGATATATGAAAGATAGTTACAAAATTGAGCAAGAAGCAAAGAGAATGGCTAGATTGTCAGAGTCTCTTGACTCTTCTTGCAGTAACTCCTCTGAAGAATCCGACTGTAGCACATCATCGTAGGAGAAAGGTAGTGCTAATAATATTCGTCAGTGGAAGAAGTAACTGAAAACATCAATACACAAAGTTACTGCACATCCGGCGATGAAGAAGGAGGAGACGCTGAAAAGTGCTTTGCGGTCTTGGGCAATAGACAGCAACACGCTGATTAAACATTTGATCAAGTTTCTCAAAATTTTAAAAAGAGTGGTCCATGAGCTGTGTGGGATCTCTCGTTTGCAATGCTCCTGCTAGGGCTTTTATGAAACAAATTAAAAACGTTAATGCGTACGATGGTTGCGAGCGGTGTTTCGTCGAAGATGAGCATGACACTACGGTTGTTTACGGGGATATTACCCAGTGTAAACGGAGTGATGAGGATTAACACAGCAAAAGGGACGACTGTAATTGTATTGGCAGGTCACCCCTTCTAGCCTGCAATGTGGGGATGGTAACATGTTTTCCGTTAGATCCCCTACACTGCCATGTGTGTAATGCACCGGTTACTGAAATTGGGTTTTAAGAGCCCACAAGATACGCCGTATAACTTGTCAAGAAAAGAAGTAGCCAAAGTTAATAATACATTTTTAGCATTAAGTCCATGTTCACCACGGGAGATTTCCCAGCAAGCTAGATCATTTACCGAGCAGAACACATAGAAGGGCAATGAGATGCGCCAGTTCCTATTGTAAACAGTTGTTGTTGTTTTAATGGCTATTATGAGGGAGGCATATTTTTGTCATTTTATGCTTTTTTCCTTGCAATACTTTGTCTTCTTTAGCTACATTCATGCAAGGAGACTGTGCTGTACGTTAGTGATTTGCTGAATAAGTTCGTTGATAGTTATAAGTCAATTTTAGGTCTACGTGAAATGGAGTTCAATTTTCACAGCATTTTACATCCACCCGAAGATGTCAAAAGACATGGTTCACTAGATAAAGTGACAGATTGGCTAATTTTTCATGGGTGCTTGGTCCATCAAACGTCTTTGGAGAACTCTGTACTATATACAATTGTCACCGGTAAGAACATACCATTTCTGCTAGGACAATCGTCAACGCAGAGGTTACTAGAACAGAGATGCCGATTTTTTAATTTCGCGAGGATGGAGATACCGAACGCCTTCAAAATTGCCTTCAAAGGTGCTCACGATCAGCATCGGCGGCACAGTGGGCGGTGTTGACAATCTAAAAGCCAAATTAGTGAGTCAATTTACACACTTAACCTTGTCACTTTCTGTTTTGTTACGTTTCCCTGCATCTTAATTTCCTACTTTCCTCCTTTCAGACGTATGAAATAACAATGACGATGATGATGCGGTAGGGCCTTACGGGCTACCAGCTACCATGAAATCCACAGTGTTGCGTTCGAGTAGCCAAGAATTCTAAAAAAAAGCCCAAAGAAAACTTTCTTTTTATCATACTATTTTTAGGCCCGCTTTTTATATTATTAAACATATTGCTAAACAAACAGTCTTCAACAAAGTAATATTTCACTGCATTTCGAAAACATGGGGAGGTGACCCCTGTTCGGATGAAAAATTTAATTTGATTTTTCATGCGTCAAGCATGACAATGCGAGCTTGCTTGGAGCTCTTTATTTCGAGCTCGTTTTGAGCTCAGATAAGAGGCCGATTTGCGCTCGATTCGAGCTCGATTTTTGCAGTTTGCAAGCTGGAAACGAGCTGTCGATATCGATGTTAACGTCATTTGACCTCAGAGCATTGGATTCCCTCTGGTTGTATGGCCATGAGCGTAGGCCCTTAGAGCAGTGGGCTGGTGTCCGTTAGGCAAACTGAGAGGCTTCGTTTGGTCCGACTAAATGATTCGTATTAAAAACGTGTGCGGGAATAGAACTCGGGAATAATCTTCAGTCGAACTCCAGCCTCTCATTGAGCTTGATCTTAACGTCATACATGCTGCGACTGAATTGTACCTCTATGTTGTAGCCGTCTCCAACACGTGCCGGAGTGAGGATGGCTTTTACATGCCCTCCAACTGCTTTTAAGTTATTTAGACGACCATCCTACCAACAAGCGCGCCACTTCATCACCTTTCTTGAATGTCTACGTTCCTAAGAAGGCATCCGGGATCAAAACAGCTTCAAAACAGGCACATGCAATAGAAAAGGGCCTTTACTAGGACCGCTGGGGATTTAATAGGCATATTGACTTGCTCTTTTTGCTCGGCCGTTTCCTATCCCTATGAAGAAAGTCTTTATAGGCAGTTTGGTTTTCAGCTAGACAACGGGTTCATGGGTTATAGCTAGCCTCTCATAGTCTGTCATCGAATTCCCTTGTGCCACATCAACTTCAAAGGCACCGCTTCACATCAAGAAGGTGATGAGTCCAGCACGATGAATTTCTGCCATTCTACGTATCTCTCGAGGGAGGCTACCAACATTGACAGCAAATTTTACTTTCCATGCCGTTTGAAATGTTGATTGAGGAATGTACTTTTATGAAAACAACGACAAGGTATTTTTTCTTAATGAATAATGAATGTCCGAAAAGATTCGTGCGTGGTTGTGAGATAGACTACCCTCGGCTTCAAAAATACCTCCGAAATCCCTCCCCCACAATTGTTTTCGGTATCGTATAACCAGCATATATGATATGCACGAATAACGCCAACACGAGAGCCCGGAGCTAAAAGGACGTGTTGGTGCATTCAATACAATCGCATGGTTAGGGTACGATGCTACTTGCTAAAAATATTTTATGTTTAAACATGAAGTTTGGACGCACTCGGATTACTTCTTTTTGGTACTGATGCAGTATGTCTAAGAAATCATGCAAGGTTATGAGGAAATTTGAATGAGTACGTCCCTATAGATTTGGTCAGGTTATTTTGATCCAATGAGTGGACTTCACATCTAAAAGCCGCTTTAGTAAAGAAAAATTGCTTTCTAGTTCAGTTTCCTCAGGGTAACAGGCATAAGTTTTGGCTAAATTGTGAGAAGCCTGATATTAAGTAATTTTTGCTTTTCTGTTAGCATTACCAAAAAGTATTTGATATCAGCCTATTTCCGATTTAGCCAAAGCAAATCCTTAATATTTTGAAAAAACTGAACGAAAAAATTAATCATTTTTATCATGCGTTATTCTATGAGAGAAGGCAAAGTAACTAAGAAAAGATAAGAAAATATCAGTACCAGAAAACATAATCCGGAGTGGCTAAAATTTAAGTTTACCCAATGTTGTCAAATCACATTTATTTATGGAAACTAAAAACAATTTAGATTTTAAAATTGGTTTTTACCTGATTTTTGAAATTTCCTGCAGTAAATTGCAATAACAACGTTGGGACTGCAGCTTCTATTTGGGACGTAACCAAACCTGCCTGCGTATTTAAAAAAAGACTATTTAAATACCACTGTACACAACAATCTCCGTTTATGTCCAATTTAAAAAGGGATAAACTGAGGAATAGATTAGGGAATACATTTTGCATTAATTTTATCATTATTTGTTGCATTTGTTTAGCTTAGAACGTTGCCTGAAACTAACCAACTATGGTTAAATATGTTTCGATATAAAGAGACATGTGAATTCTTCAATTACCATTCCAAATTTATCATTTATCTTTAGGTAAATTAAGCAAATTTTTCAACATTGGCCATTTTGTTTTGAATTATATTGGAGATGATAAACACGCACAGATATTTGTCAGCTGATCATCTAATAAAACCGCTTTTATGCAGATAATCCATTGAAGAAAGCACGTTTAATAGACTTTGAAATAACAGTATCAGACTTCTGTTACGAATGTTCGTTTTGTTCGACGACGTGTTTTGCTGTTTGGGTGAATTTATTACTATGCCCTAAATGTCCATTTTAAACGGACTATCATCTCAATCTTATTTCTTCAATTAATGTTTTAGGCAAATATTTTATTTCATATGTTTCGACTTGACCATCGAGGGGAATCTACGTCTATGAAAAAAGCTTTAAAACACAAGAAAGTGCCGACAATTTACCGGAATTTCAAGGACAATCTCTAATTAATTAAATAACTGAGCTATGCTTTAAATATTAAGACAAAGGTAAATATCTATTGGTGCGAAGGATTCGTTTAGGTTATCCATTAATAAAACGATACGAGTTTAAGTTAATTTTCTAATTTTAAGGTATTTGACGTCCGATGTTTTATTCAGAAATCGTTATTTTTTAAAGAAAATTAATACTTCTTATTTGTTTTTAAAAAAACAAATTTTTCTTAAGTTATTTATTATAATTTTGAAGTTTTCATGCATGCATTAATACCAGACTGCGAACAATTATCAATGCTTTAAACAATTTGGTATTTTTGAACGCCGTCTGTGCCTTAATGCAGAGGTTGCTGTGCTAGCGGGTTGAGAGTACTAAAACGTGGATAAGCAGTGGATGTCCTTCACATATTGACCGCTAAATTGATTGTCGCTGATGGTTTATTTAGAGTCATCTTATAGAACTTAACCATCAAAACATTTCGATAAACGGTTTAAGTTGTAAGCTCATCGACACTCCGCCTATCTGCCTGTAAAACCGACTATTGCAGAGGAATTGCCCTTTGCTTGGTCACCGCGTAATTAGTGCTTTAAGAGTTTTCGAGGATTTACCTATCTGAAGGTTTGTATTGCAAAGATAGCTGGTGGTTCAAACCATGGACACCTTGGTAAAAATGGAAGATATTCAAGCTGAGCAGCACTGTTTCACTAATTTTCATTTTTGCAACCCGCTCATATAGTTTTCAGTATCCCTTAGTAACATTTCGGAACCCTTGTTTGGTTTGGTTAGAGTGAAGTTTGCAGTCCTGAGCCCTTGCAACTGGGCCTTTGTTGAAAGTCCCTTGCTCCTCGGAAGCTTTCTTTAATGCTCTTTCGATCAATTAACCATGATTTATTAGAGATCATCAACTTGGTTTGAAACTGGATCCGTCTTGAGTTCTTTTCGGTACAGATCATTGAGTCGATCGTAATGAAGCCTTCTATGTTGCCTATCGGAGACCAGCTGACTCCTGGAAGTGCCTTCCCCCATAGGTGGATTAGCGGCCATGCAGTTGGCATATCTAGTGCTGCTATGTTAAAAGAGGCTAACATAGGCTTTATCACTGCCCTTGCTGACGCAAGATGACGAGGGAGGGATTTCAGAAGGAATTTTAAAGCCAGAAGCAGCCGTTCTCAAAGCCACGACAAAATATTTCTCTTCATTTATTATTCATCGAAGAGAAATACTTCATCTCTCCTCGATATTTTCGCATATGTACCTACCTTCAACACACTTCAAACGGCATAGAGAGTATACTTTGCTACCAATTTTAATAGCCTCCATCGAGAAAGTCGTAGAAGGGCAACCATTCATCGTGTAGGACTCATAACCTTCTGAATATGAAGCGGGGCTTTTGAAGTAGATGTGGAACGCGGGAATTTAATGATAGACAATGATAGTTTGGCTAGATATTACAGCAGCGAGCCCGTTATCCATGCTGAAACAAAGAAATTCAAGGAGGTTTATGTTTTGACCGTATTAGTTGAGAGGAAGTGACTCAAAATACCTCTAAAACAGTAAGATTACATGCTTAATGCCAACCCTACAGTTTTGCATGATGGCGATGGCTAAAACATACATGTATAATTCAGTCCCAACACGTGCGACGTAAAGTTAGGGCTGGATGAGGAGCTGCAGTTCGATTTAGGACAATCTTGTAAGGTTGAAACCAGATCAATCCCAATTTAGGTTCTAGCAGAACTTTTTTCGATACGAGTGAATGCGTCAGTTTTAACATAGCCTATCAGGTTGCCTAACGAACACCAGCAAATTTCTCTAATGGCCTGCGTTCATATCCATACTGCCATAGGGATTCCACTGCTCTTCGGTCGGACCACACCTCTTTCCTTTACGCTACCGACCCTGACTAAAAGTGTGCATCGCATAGCATAGTTAAACCCATGGTGAGAGTTGATTTACTCCGTGCGCGTCACAGTGATTTTCACGCCGCGTACTCAACACATGACCAATACTCACAAACTATACATGTTTGCGCACCTACCCCCTCTTTCGTCCAGCACAATGACATCTACAGGCCGATCTTTTCCTGTGGGCCCTGTGTTAAAGATGACTTTAAGTTATAATCCATTTATTTACCCTGTCCAACACTACTATTTTCATTATCAATGCGGATGTACAATTCCGGGGATGAATTGCCGAAATTGTTGCTTGCCAAACAGGCTTTTCATATTTTATCTGAGCATATTTGCAATGCATTCTTCTAACTGATACGGCTTCAGTTTATGTTCGCATTGATCACATTCGTCTCCAAATACTGCATTGTTCAAATATTCTGACCACAACTGTAACATCTAATTGTGCGTATTTGCGGCTATAGTTTTACTTGACTAGCAGTGACCGTTGTTATTTTCCCATAAATCTGCCTATCAGTTACCGATGTTTAAGCCCTAAATATCCGCATTCATTTAACTTCCAAAAATTGGACTAGTAAGAGTCAGCAGATAGGATTCTTTTACGACGCCTGTTCTTCTACAGGTAGATAATTATCTAAGGCTGTTTGGTAAAATATAGGGAAGGCAGATGCTAGCGAATGACCCAGCTTAGTTTTCAAACTCTGTTTTGCTCAAGAGTCCATTTATAAGCGTAAGACTACAACCAGGTATGTTAAGATACATTGCTTTAATATTTTTGATGAGGTTCGCGGGTTTCTCGTACTAAGTGACACACCACCGTCCACTTTCGCTTTGTTTGAATTTTCAGTGGTAGAGGATTCCAATTGCCGAAGAAAGGAGATAATTCAAGATATCTTTCATTATATCAGGTTTTGCATTAGGCACAGGAAGGCCTATAGTAACAGACATACGGTTGGTGTATTATTGATGCAGTAAGCAGCCTGCGCTGTACGCGCCCCGGTATACACAGTTGACGCAACAATCAGACGTCACTCAAACTTAAGTCATCAACTGTCATAACTTGGCCACCTACGAAGACGACGTCTGGCGTGAAATATGCACAGTAAGTAGGCGCATCAGGGCTGCCACCGTACGCGGTTTCCATTCGCGTGGTTTACTATTCTGTGCAACTGAAACCTGAATTATTAAAGGCGGTTTATTAGACTAATTGACTGACTGCGATTTACAGGCAGTTTCGGACTACAGTGGTTGATGCATATTGCCTTAAACCTAAGCTTTCAGTGTTGTTTTTGCAGTGTCGCTTTTAATCTTAGCTTAAGGTAGCAATGATACAAGCAATAATTTCTTTATCCATGGCCACGGATACAGGGTAAGGATGGGGATTGCTCTTTCCCTAATCTTGAAACATAACGTACTCTATGTCTATGAGGCATGAGCCCACGTTCGCCTGAGGAGAGCTGTAGTTCAGCCAAAGCTCTAATCACCTCAGTTTTTGAGGCCCACATGGAGTTCTTAATTTAAAACTTACAAAATGTAATGCACTCCACAAAAATATTGAATATTTTTCCACAATCACTATTTAAATTCCATTATTTTTACAATAAAAGCGGTAGGAGAACAACGTTTTTTTCATATACGAATTGTGTTTAAGCAAACTTTATAAGCCTCTTCAGGGGCTGCTCTCCAAGATTATTCACAGGAATATGAGGTTCTTGAACCAACCGATAATACTTCGAACAATGGCCTGAGCGTGGCTTACACAGCCGATGTCAAACAAAGTTCAAATTCCGCCGAGACAAAATTCGTCAAAAATATGTCACTTAAATTCTTCTACACCAACGCACAGAGTCTGTTGTCCAAGTTAGATGAGCTAAAAGTGCAGATATATAACCTTTCTCCCGACATTATCTCTCTGACAGAAACCTGGCTGTCTGAAAACGTGGATGACCGCGAAGTGGCACTACCTGGCTTTAATCTGTTCCGGAGAGATAGAAAAGGGCGCCAAGGAGGAGGAATTATAACTTACGTCAAACATGGACTGCTAGTCTCGGAAAAAACAGAGCGGTTTCATTGCAGCACCGAGGCCATCTGGCTTACTATAAAGGTACCGGAATCACCCAGCCTGGAAGTTCTGACCGTGTACCGTCCGCCTAGATATGATCATGAGGCTGACACTGGTCTACTAGAAGAGTTAGCGAGATAAGCTGCTCGGCCCGACGTCTTTGATTATGGGAGACTTCAATGCCCCGCTTATCGATTGTGGTTCGCCATACGCACGAGGCCCAGAGCAAGCATTCGACTGGCGTTTACTAGCTCTGACACTTAATGCGTCTCTCAGTCAACATGTTCTATTTCCCACCAGGGTGCGTTAGGGGCAGCAATCAAACTGCCTAGACCTGGTACTTACGAAATCGCTGGACAGCATCGACGAGGTGCAATCTCTACCTCCTCTAGGTAAAAGTGATCACCTCATACTAAATTGGGACTATTCTATATTTTCGGTACCCGAACAACCCACCAAGGTTAGAAGGAATATTTGGCGTGGTGACTTTGATCAAATGAAGGCCGAAATAAACAACATAAATTGGGAATTGGTGTTTTCTGGCAATATAGCTGATGATTGGGGATGGTTTAGTGAGTTATTGCATACTCTCCTGAGAAACCACTGTCCGATTACACGGAAGAAGCTAAACAACAAACCTCAGTGGCTGACTCAAGCGCTGAAGAAAGAGATAAATAAAAAATGGGGGGATTGTTTAGAAAGTATAGAGCAGACAGAAATCCGGTATCCCTAAATGCATACAAAACGCAGAGGAACCTCGTGAAGCGACTTATCTTCAAAGCGCGCAAAGACTTTGAAAAAGATTTACTAAACGGGGCAGTTAAAAATCCGAAGCTATTTTATGGCTTCTTAAGAAAGACCACACGAAACCGCGACCCAGTTCCCCTTCTGAAGGCTAGCGATGGAACAGAAATGATTGAGGATGGAGCAAAAGCTGAGCATCTTTCACAATTTTTCAAATCGAACTTTACAACTGAAATCGGATTTATTCCTCCAAACTATGGCTTAGATGACGGTCCAAAGATTGAAAATGTGGCCTTCGCCGAAGCAACCGTTCTTCAGGAGTTAATGGCACTAAACGACTCGAAATCATCCGGTCCCGATGACATCCCACCTAAATTACTGAAGGAACTTGCTGGGGAGCTAGCCAAACCGCTTTCTTTGCTTTTCAGTACCTCGTTTAACGCAGGTTGTTTACCCGCCGATTGGAAATCCGCATGGATCACACCGTTGTATAAAGGCGACAGAAAGGTTGCTGCAAACAGTTATAGACCAATCAGCCTCACTTCGATCTGTTGCAAGATTATGGAAAAAGTGGTAAAACGAGAGCTGATGCGTTTCTTAGAGCAGCATAACCTTCTATCGGATGCGCAACCTGGGTTCCGCAGAGGCAGGTCCTGCGTGACGAACCTGCTCCATTGTTTGGAACGCTGGACTCGGGCAGTTGATGGAGGAAATCCGCTTCATGTAATCTACATCGACTTCAAGAAGGCCTTGATAGCGTCCCACATCAACGACTTCTGCACAA
>JAYGXS010000007.1:33700247-33712047 GCA_036362985.1 Ligula intestinalis | reverse complement strand
TTCGTGGGACCTTTGGTATTATGGCGAAAACCGCGATGGACTCTCCCTGACATGCTTCAAACACTCTTAGCACAGGCCATCCGCTTCGAATATACTCTGAACCCCCCCCCCTCCTTCAGGCGAAATTTTTTCTCCTTAAATCTCTCAAATGGCATTCAAACCCCTAGACTTCTGAACAATGCCTAAGGAGTTTTTTCACTGTCGGCCCTCAAATTTTTGGCAACGCCACTGATCTCAAATGTTCTGCAGATCAAATGCATTGAAAAAAACTGTACCAATAGGGAGTTCAAAGGTATTTACCTATATTTCCCTCAATAAAACCTGACCTGACCTGACCTGACCAGCAAAGGTAAAAATATTTGCGTTTTTATTCGGTTATTGAAATATTGCAAGCGATGAACCTACTCCTGACATATTATTGTGGACCATTTATATCTTACAGATAATAAGCAGTTCACAATGAGGAAAACATTCTACACACCTTATCTATTTAGTATTGCCCAAGAAGAAAATAAGGCACCAACATTTGCCAATAGTAGCGAATATTCGAGTCCCAGGAAGCAGTTCAGAAGACGAATATGCAATCACTGGAACAAGAGTTTTATTTGCCTGACGTTTGGGATTCCGTCGAGCATCCTTAGTCATGACTAAGGATTCCCGGCGGAATCCGAAACGTCAGACAAATAAAACTTTTGTTCCAGTGATCGCATCTTTGTCTTCTGCACCAAAATTTCTCAAAACGGACACTAGCAAATGCAAGTGCCTTTAATTTTACCTTGAACAAAACATATCAGGAGCAGCGATGCTATCATTAATAGAAGACAAGTCAAGCTACAACCCGCTTAGTGCAGACGCCACCAAAATACAGAACGCAACTTTTGAAAAAGTACTTTAACATATGAATGAAGGAGGTTGATATCAGGAAATATTTCTGAGTCCGTAAGACAAACTGAACTAAACAAAGCCTCATCTCCGTGGGCACACAATGAAGCTGCGCACGAAGATGTCCAAGCTTAACCTCCACTCTGAATTCTTCACGCAACGTGTCATGAAACAGTGGAGCAACATTCCACATTCAGTCGCGATGGACACTTCCCTTCAGAGGCACAAGCAACGCTCGGATAATGACATGCGTCTTCTCTCCTCTCTTCAAGTCTGAACTCTAAAAACCAGACATATATAATGTAAATAAAAATGCTCCTTACTGTTTGCCAATACTATGTTAGTAGTGGTAAATTTGTAGAAGTGCTTGTACACGGCCTAAATAGGGTTTTCAAATGAATTGTTTATTATCCTTACCAAATAAACTGAAGATAAACTGAAAGTGAATATGCATAGACTGCTTAAGATACACAAACCCCACATGTCACAGCACAGAAAGTATCGCTAATGCAAACAAACTTCGCCTCTGTGCGCTTGGATTGTTTGTTGGACCGCATGCGGGCTGTGAAATGTTGAACGTTCATCACGCGTGGGTGTGAGTATTGCCTGGCCATATGGCCCTCCGTTGTTGGCATATAATGGAGCGGCGGCCTGTACATTCTCCAATCATTGATTTGATTTAAGCATATTGGTCTCAGAACGGAATACGGATGAGGCAAACCATTGCACTTCTTTAAGCTACCGTTTTATGTAAATGTTTCTGATTATGAATTCGCAACGTTTATCTAAACGTCAAGCGAATCAATTTACTGTCCCATTGATCGGGTCGCCATCCTCTCACCGGCGCATTTTATTGCAAAATATCAAAGGGGCTACTTCAAAAGTTCCGACGATTGAAAAAAATATGGCAAAACATCAAAAAGCAACTCCACTAAAATTCTTAATAAACTCCAAGGACTTGGTAAAGCAGCAGTTGAAACAATTGTAGCATCTAATGTTATCCTTCTGCGTATAGAAGGACTAGTTTATTCCTATGAAATGAAATTTCCTGTACCTGCCTGCTTGAGATTTTAGATCTGGAAGTATTTGAGTTCGGAAAGCAATACTATTAACTGAGTAAAGGAGACCATCTGGAAACAGTGCGAACCTTCATTAATTCATCGATTGCAGAAATGACGTTTACACTTGAGAAAAGTAGACAGTAAATTCCAATTTTCACATGCTCGTACAGCGGGATACTCATGGTACATCTCAACGATGGGCTTACCGCAAAAACACCTATGCAAATGTTATTCTATATTACGAGGGCAGCCACCCTGCTGCTCAATCAAAAAAGAACACATCGTTCTACCCAAACGAACAAAATTATATTTTCCAACTTTTTTCAAAAACAGGATTCCTTGGGGAGTTTGGGCATCGGTGCATGGGATGACAAGAAATTAGATTGTACTGATGAGCCGCTTAATCCAACAATTTGACGGAATTTCTAATATTTAAAAAACATGTTTTTTTCATTGAAAGACACCTAAAGAAGCACCATAGCCAGTTGACGCGTAGATCAACGACCACACTGCGAAATGAGCTTGTACGCCGTAAAGATAGATTGAACAATTTCATTTAAAAAATTTTTTTTAGCGGTAACAGTGCTGTTTATTGTACAGAAACGGGAAATACAGCCTGCACATGCTTTTTCGTTCACTCATTAGCGTTAAAGAGGTGAGATCACCTTTCCCTAGTCTACATACACCCAGTTAAAATTGGTCTCAAATTCTTAAGAGATCAAACTCCAATTGTGACTCCTGCCAATCTAAGCAAGTCTGTAATTTTTTAGAGCCCATTAACAGTAATGGCTCGCGCATTTATAGGCACGTTGAATTGTACACCAATCTTACGGAAGACGGGAAAAGATGTCAACCAACAAGCTCCGCGATGACCAAAATGACTTAATATTATAGAGTTTTCAGGTATGTTTGAAATGCTCTCTGTTCTGTACATTACTTTCCGCGTCTGATAACTTCCTAATCTGCCGGATTTGGCCAGTGTATAGTAAAGTTTTGTGGCGTTTCCCACCGAGCTTCTTCTGCGCAAACGGGTGCTCACCAGAGCCGAAAAGTGGCAATCCGTTTAACAAAGCTCCCTCTCTTCTGTCAAAACACAAAAGTGGCCACAGTCAGCTTACCCTACCCTACTTCCACAATAAATACCGTGCCGCCAGTACATTCGTCCCCACCAATGCCACCAACAGGCTAGAACCAACATGCGTGAGAGGAGCGAACACCAAGAAAACTAATTTAACCCCACCCTCTCCCCCTACCTGCGAACCATGTAAGAACTTAACTAAATATGACTGACCATTTCTGTCCTTGCATTGTACTGGACCGCTGATGAATTGCCGGAAACATATGTTCGCCAACAAGAATTCTCAAATTATATTTCTTGCCCTGCTGAGTCTCTATTATAGTATACACGTGGTGCTCCCTCATCTAGAAATGGAACAACATGCATTCAATTTGTGCCCTGCAGCTCACTACATAGCATTTGTAGGCAGATGCCTAGGAACTCAAAGGAGGAGATGGAATCGACAAAGACCTGGAAGACTGGAGTGGGCATTTCTGATTTGTAAGTTATCATTAGCTAATCCTACCGAGTGGAGATTACCGAGGATCAGAACCCGGAACCTTCGGTCATTGAGTTCAGAATTCTACAGTTGCACCATTGACTCCTTGTTGTGTCGATTGTGTTCGGAAATGAGATAAATATGTGGCGCTCACCACCATTAAAATGTACGTTCCGTATGAAAAACCAATGGTGGCTATCAAGCCAAATACAGGCAATTGCGATCTCTCTTGTCTTTTTCGGATTCACATAATGAATATATATGTACATATATCGCTAAAAGAAGCGAAATTGCGCGTCCCTGGACATAAATAAGAAGATAAGACGATCTCTGATACAATTGTTTTATCGTCCTGATATTTCAAAACTGTACAGGCTTCCGTCATCAGAGGTGGCATAGATGCATATGCCCATCTGTCAGTGAGTTTGGGTATCACTAGGCGATGATGTCTTACAAGGCAGTAAAGGCCTTCCTAGTGTCCCATGCCTTTGCTGGTAATGTCCTTCTGCCTATATCCTAGCCACCCAGCGGTGAAGCCTCGTGATATAGCTCTAATGGCAATATGGGGAGACGAGTGGGTCCTCTAACAGATGATTGTAT
This sequence comes from Ligula intestinalis, assembly GCA_036362985.1. Taxonomy (NCBI): domain Eukaryota; kingdom Metazoa; phylum Platyhelminthes; class Cestoda; order Diphyllobothriidea; family Diphyllobothriidae; genus Ligula; species Ligula intestinalis. The sequence goes on along the minus strand of JAYGXS010000007.1, from coordinate 33,707,948 downwards.
GCGTCTATTACACAGTATATTCCCGATTTAATACCAGCGAGACCATGGGCTCGTAGCTCAACTGTAAGGACGTTCACCCTGACGGAACAGTGTATAATTAATGTTGTTAACGTTTCCTGACGAACTTCTGCCAATAAAGTACATCGCCTTCCCTGCCGAATTTCTATTATATATATATATATATATATATATATATATATATATATATATATGAATGTGGGGTGTTGACCGATGTGAAAATGGAAAAATGTTAGTTCTATTTGTTCCCTGCAGCTTATTATATAGCATTTGCAGGCAGTCGAGTAGGACCTAAAAGGAAAAATCGGATACAAAAAAGACCAGAGAGGCAGGAATGGTCATTTCTGACTTGTAAGTTGTCACTAGCATGTCATGCTGAATTGCGGGTGAAGCTTACCCAGGATCAGAACCCAGAACCTGTAATCATTGAGTTCAGTATTCTACCGTTGCACAACAGACTCGTTGTTGTGTGGATTGTGTTCGGAAATGTGATAAATATGTGGTGCTCACCACCATTACAATTTACGTTCCCTATGAAAAGCCGATGTTCTCTGTGACCAGGAGTGTATTTGTCCTGCGTTTCGACCTTTCTTGCAAGCTCATTGTCAAGGAATGAAAAAAAACGTACAGCTCACGGTGTAATTAATTCAGCTCCGCCGGGATTGACATTTGCCCTAGATCTGCTCGCACAAAGCTAGGTAGGCATCTGGAAGAGCGATATGCCTGATTTTCGAGTCCGCGCATGCATGTCATGCTTCTTGCAGCAGGCGTGAAATTCAGTCGTCTGACCGGCCCAGTATTCGCACGCGTTCGAAGTGGAAGCTGTGCCCCGGCATGGATGCGTGGGCGGCCACCAGGGGAAAGTTGGCATTCCTAAACAATAAGCTCGCGGGAGAGTTTGAAATGTTGGACAACTACATTTCTCGCTCCAGAGATCGTCTTACCTTCTTCTATTCACTTACCTGGGTCTCATATATTCTCCACTATTTGAGTTCAATATAGATTCAGAATCTATAATTGTCATCAAATAGCCGCATAACGAAGTATAAAGTGGCCAGGACAATGATATGCCTATTATTACTTAAAGTTAGCAGTATGCACATGAGCACACTTTAAGTGTCACTCAAACCCAAACATTTAAAGACTGCTTCCAAATAGCCTTCTGCTACGTACTAGCAAAACGGCTGTTTTGAACATGCATATAATTTTATGTTTCACACTCCTCAAAATAATTTTCTTCCTGATCTTGTAAGATGAATCACAGTAACATAAAAATCAAGTTGTCATAGAGATGTTGGAAGCCAGTTTGAAATACACCGATTAAGTTTGGCCTTAGGAATAAACCATCCTGATTCTGTTCTAGTTCCTATTCTAGATTCCTGTTCTAGCTCATGCGCATAGAATTGCTTTTGTGCTGGGCACATGCAATTATTTCCAAAAAAAGAATGACGATTGTACTGAAAAAGAACTTCAAAGCTAGTATGAGCAGAAACAGAGTGAATAAAGTAAGCTTTTGCTGCTTACATTCAATGCCAAAATGAACCGAACAAAGGCCATGATTGCATTGAAGCTGTATGTGCAGTTACAATAATTAAAATAGAAGTCAAAAGCCAATTGCAGGGATGGGAGATTTGCAGATTTAATTTACTAAAGGCAGATAGGAAACAAATATGTAAAATGACGGCAGCAACATGGCCATGTTTCGGCACCAGAAAATGCCTTACTGACATTATTTCTAGAAGTGACTTTAGCTGTCACTTGAAGATTCCAGTCAGATTGGCATGACAGTTGGCGAAACCCAGTTCTGTAAAACATGAATTTTTAAACTTCCTGTTAAACTGATGCCGAAAAATTATATACTTCCTGGGGATTTTCTCGGTAAAGGGGACATTAACTGCAGTCTAGTCCATTACATATTTAAAAGCGCTTTACATATTATTTCAGTGGGAAATCTCTACTAATCAGTAAAAAAATGACAACCTTTCGTCCAGGAAATAACTACAGATTTTAAAGCTTATTTATATTGAGAAGTGTGGCGAGGCAGAATATTCTTTATCCTAGGGAGTCCACTTAGCATTGTTCAGGAATTGCGTTAGTGTAGTCCAAGAATTATCACGCCTGTACGCGATTACGATTCTTGTCTTAAGGAAATAAACCTTGGCGTACGGTTTCTTTATCTTGCAGCGGGAAAACAACTGATAACAGCCAAATTACTTCGCGTCAAAATAACATCCCGGTCTTCTTTCATTATTTATATTTTATCCTACAACCTTTTAACACCTCAATAAATGGCTGCACATCTTGCCAGATTTGAAGCATTTACTACACGTAGGCAAAGTTTAAAGTAATGCATTTATTTTGAAGCTTTAATATATAATTTGTACTATGAAGCCCCCATTAGTGCTATAGGTTTCCCAGCTTACATTATTGGACATCTTATCGAGATTCAAATGGTTTCATAGCCTGTGTTTATATTGTGAATTTAGCAGTTCGCATGCGTATAGTTACTGCCATTAAGTTTATGAAGGACAACAGTAGCTTATGTGGCCCCACTCATATACCCCTAGTCCCAGCATGTTGTCCAATAAAAATGGTGGCTATAGAGTTTTGTGAAGTGGGGAAATAGGCGAGGCAGAAGAGGATCTTTCAGCGGTAAGTGTAAAGTGAAGAAATGCAGTCAAAGTTGCTTCCCATGGCCGCTGTGAGCAATTTTTACGCATGTAAACTGGAGTTGTGCGCGGAGCTTCGCGGCGCAGACTATACTATTCTAACTCCAGAACGGTAAGTTGGACCACAATTAAGTTGAAGTAGACGACCCCTTACCACCATTTCAATTTTTTTTAAAAATTTCTTTCACTGCCTATCCTATTTTTACAAACCTCATATCACTTAAACTACCGTTTTTGTAATACAAAATGCTGGAAGCAGGGGTATCTGAGGTTCCCTACTTAAATTGTCTTTGCCAATAAAAGAAGCAGATGCCTTGGCGATACGAAAGTCAGAGTTAGCATACACAACACGCCTGGTTTCACCAAAACTTATCCAGTGTCCGTTGAATATGTGATTAGTTGACCTGTGCCGAGTATTAAAAAATATTTCATTCATCAAGAATGCTGCTACTGATGAGATGTCTTCTAGAAAAGTCACGATATCCGAGGTCCTCATGAGCATTTAAGGGGAAAAAGGAGCATTCAACTTGAGTTGGTGGCCTACGGGCAACAGAAGCACAAATGTGGTTCACATAGCTTTCACCGCATGTAAGAAGTTTGGCGTTCGAACCTAAAAAACGAGTCCCAGGTGGCCTTTCTGAAGTAGTAGATGCGATTCTGAGGAGTTTACATTTATTTGTCCGGCGTTCCAGATTCTGTCAACAACCATTCACTAGAGGTTACCGACAAGGAGGTAATAAATGCACAGATTACGCAGTACGTATAGTCCGTATTGTCGACGCTACTTCATGCGTACTATACTTAGCAGTTTCCGGAACCACTATAGGAGTAAAGGCTAAGAGGGTTTACCCTAACAGCTACAATCTTCCAGGCCGGGTTCCTTAGGAGATGGGAGAAGTCTTGGGAAGGCCAGAGTAGGAGGAACAATATATTGTGTACAGAAGTGTTAGGAGGAAGTTACTACTCGTTCCGGCCATGAGGGCGCAGCGCCGTCGCGTCCATCCCTCAGGGGACGGAATCACAAGGATTCGTCGGTGCATGAATTGACTAGAGGACTGGAGAGCGCTTGGCCAGAGCTGATTGGCCACGAGCATTTCGGGACGCTGATAGGTCGGGCAGTTTGGGTCGTTTCAATGCGCCCGGTCGTCGCGCTGGAAAAGGGGCGACTGGGCGACCAAGATTTACCCTGAGAGGGCACGAAAGTGGCGCCTCCAGTTTCAAGGAGGTGAGCTGTAGGACCACTATACCACTACTTCGCGTCATAATTGGTGCGGTTAGGGTTTGGTAGTAATTAATTGCCTCAATTTTGTCCTCCATGTTGGATGCGGGCCTAATAATTGCGTGCAGGTTATGTTTGCTGTCGTTTGATGATTTTGCTGAGCCATACCCTGCACACGTGACTGATTTCCCTTCTAACAGCATATAAAAAAACGCAATATGGAAGTGGCAAGTTGTTGTGCTCGTTGACTAGCTGTGGGTCTGACAACCTCGTCCGATGTCTGAGAGGTTACATAGCTATTGACATTTGCATTCATGTTAGGATCCACAATCAAGGGCGGAAACGGATAAGAGTCGCAGATTCATTTGCCAATCCGTAAGCAGATTGTGCTAACACCGACACTGCTTAACACCTCCGGGCTTCTGTTCATACTGTGTCCGATGAAGATCGGATTATTTGAGTGGATTTTTATATTAGGGGGTACCGATTTCATCAATAATGCTACCGGTAATGGTAACAATCCTTTGAGAAAATATATTCCTGTCATTGAGAATAGCAATATTAGACGCCCTTATGACAATCAACAAGAATACGGAGAAAACAGTGTGAGCTAATGGCCTACGGGCCACAGAAACAGACTGTGGGCAATCTGCGATTAATGTGGCTGCCCCGAATTGTGGGAATTTGGGTGACAACTGAAACACAAATAGAGATCCAGGACTCTTTCTCGTTACCTCCTGTGCGCGCTGATACAGCTGCGTCCGATGTAACCTTCTATGTTTTGCCAAGGTGTTTGCTTTAATCGTAACCGCAGCAGACCTACTCTTCGGTTGCAGACTTTCATGTTGAGACCATGGTTTTCTTTCTGAGCGTCATGGAATAAAACGCCGCTTATTGTCAAAATGGAATACCACATGCTGTTGTTTTGAAAATGCGGGTGACGTCATCCAAGGCAAAAATTCGGCGTATGTCCTGTTGTTGTAAATGTATGCATCAAAGCGAACATTGCATTCCCATAGACAATCTACGTTCGCCTTGAAATACAAGCAAACAATTCAGTCATGCGATGATGTTGGAAAGGATGTCTCTACCAATTTATTAAGTAGGCGCACAAAATCTGAGCAAAAAATTCACTGCAGTAGGAACTCAGATAATTTGTTTTTTGTTTTAAAATGGCACACAACACATAAACCAAGCTCTAGAAGAGTGTAAGTAAAATGGTTAAAGTTGTACTGCACAGGGGACAAGGACATATTTTCCGATTTTACCGTTGTATCGGGCCAGGGGTTCGTACCTGCGTACTTGTAGTCAAGTCCCTAATTTTCTCCCCTTTTTAATATCGTAAAATATTTCGATTGCACACGGCTCGACCTCATTTTAAAGAGGCATATGGAAAGGCAGCGGGGATATTTTTTCTGAAGAAAATTAGACTAAAGAAAAGCAGAATTAGCAAATTTTCAGCACTTTTGCTAAATACAGGTTATGGAATTGATAACTATATTTCTGAACGGCGCACATCTTTTGTGATAATTACATGCTTATGCATGTAGGCGTGTTAGAGGAACTATTTATACCACAGCAATAAAACCTACGATAACAGTTCCCCTTAGTATTCCAAAGCAGGTATTGCGTCATTACACAAACAAACTGTTGGTCCTAAAAGCATGCTAGCTGCGCCTCCGGCAAAATCACTTCTTTACGCTACTACATGCAAAATATTTGGTCATTGCCAGAGGGACTTGTTTGGCAGAACGGAAATTACTATGACTTTCTTTTGCTTTACGCATGCTGACAATTTGCAAAGATTCATTCAGAAAATAGAGCAAAATACAAACAATCTGATAGGTGGAATCCTTTTGATCAAGTCCGAAAAATGTTCCCTTAAGAGATTGAGTGGAACCGAAAATGTGTAGAGGTCTAAGTAGAGTTTGTGCTTTGATCAATACAATCCTCAAGTCGAATCCCTGGTGGGAGGAAAAGGCAACAGTCACCAGAGTGAGGGTTTTTATTGTGCACAAAAACCTGGTTTGATGCCTCAGGTGGCAATGGCCACTGGCGAAGACAGGCTGGTCCTGACTGTGTCCAGCCAGCCCTAAGAGACTCGACTGTCTGCTGTGTGGGGTGATAACAGTTACACTTACATGACTGTGAAACGAGTTTGAGTGATCTGTCATTGGCCTCTTTCAGTTGCCTGAGTGGATTTCTTTTGAAGAGGTCTTTGCTGCATCGGCTGAGGGGTGATGTATTTAAGTGGCGCTTAGGTGGGCGTGCTTATTTGGATGCACGTGTTTACGCGGGTGTGTGTGCACGTGAGTATGTGGCTCAATAAGCTGAGGTCAAATGTCGGGTCCACTCGCACGCCGAAGAACAGGGGGCATTGACACATCTGTAAACGTTTAGCCAGAAGTAGCTGCGAGGTCAAGCTTGTGGGTATGGGGGCGCCGGGGAAAGAAAGCATTGTGGCAGTTTTTTGTGACAACTCAACTTTAGAGGAGCAAGCCTTGGACAACGGAGGTGGAATAGACATTGTGGCTGTCCACCATAAAAGCAAAAGAAGACCCAAATAGGCATATCCGGCTTATTAGCCATCATCTGCCAGTCATATATAAGTGCAACTGGGAATCACCCAATATTCTTCTTGGGCGAAATTAGTTTCAATAGTGCACCTCATATACCCCTATTCCCAACATTTTGTCATATGGAGACGGTGGTTATAGGGTTTAATGGGTCGGGGAATAGGATAGGCAGTGGGATGTATTTTAATAACTGCTTTATGCATTTTTATACGATTGTGTTAAGAAGATTTGTTGATTCATATCTATAGGTTTTACTGATCTGTATTATTATATAACATATTGCGGGACAACCCAAGTATCAAAATGTAGCTTTATTGAAATCCTTTAAAAAGTAGAAGTGGCCCTCGTAAGGTGGTTTAATTTTACAAAACAGAGGTTCAAGTTTCCGCGCACAACGTCACTGTCCTTGGAAACAACGTACATCTAGAGGCCATTTGAAACAATTTCAACAAGCGTTTCCAACGTTATGCTTTCTTCTGCAAATTTCGTTCACTGCCTATCCTAATTTGTTCAACCCATTAATCCTTCTAACCACCGTTTTTGTAGGTAAACATGCTGGGCCTATGGAATATATTAGGTGCACTATATAAATTACCTTTGCCTCCATCATGCATTACAAATCGCTGTGTGGCTGCCGGTGGGAGCCCTAGACTGAGCTATAAGGCACAACAGGACAAACGTCTTCCCTAACCAGAGCTGTTTTAAGGGTTTTCGGCATCGAATTGGAACGTATCTGTGCTTTTTATTGAATCGTATTTGTAAATATGTCACTCAAACTAACTAGTTGGCCCCTCTTGAGGATCGAAGGTGATACTGTAAAAACACCAAAAAGTGTTGGTGCTACTGCTTACTTCTTAGGTCGTTGATGTTGAATCGGCGACGGATCTCAAAAGGTCAGGGAAATAAATGTATTTTTCCAGAGATGAAGTTGTCTTCTACTCAAATAATTCCAGGTACTCACATATCCATCTGCATTGACCACCAACGAGTGTTTGGTTCAAAAATTATAATATGGCTTCTCATCGCAAAGGAATGAGAATGCTCCGGAAATTATGTCTCAAGTGTTCATTTTACATTAAAATAGTCTTTTTTGAAGTGGAGGTGTGGACGTTATATTATAAAGTAGCATTTTCGACATTCCCCAAATAAATAAGAAGAAGAAGTAGAAGAATAAGAAGAAGAAGAAGAAGAAGAAGAAGAAGAAGAAGAAGAAGAAGAA
>JAYGXS010000007.1:33659945-33700237 GCA_036362985.1 Ligula intestinalis | reverse complement strand
AAGAAGAAGAAGAAGAAGAAGAAGAAGAAGAAGAAGAAGAAGAAGAAGAAGAAGACGAAGAAGAAGAAGAGAGAAGAGATGAGTTTAGACTAACTTCTCGGAAGTGCCCTCGGTTCTATCATCAGATTAATGCAGTGACTTTTTCAGCCCTAACGGTTGCCTGGTTTTGTAGCCGTGCTGAACGCATGAACTTTGGGCTGCATGTTCGCTATTGATTAGTTTTTACACCGAAACAACGCCTTTATGCATATGAAATGCCAGACTTCGACAAACCACAGTCCCCGCGGTCTGGTAGGCGCTGACACTTTCTCTCGGTTCTGATTCCCTGTCGATGCATGCGTTTGCGATCGCACCGGCCTAATCTCAGGTGTCCGAGCAGCTAGGCCGTTGCTAGACGGTGGGGGAGAGTGTGAGGTTGACCCTCAGCGCGCTGCTCTCGTCACTATAATACATGTGTGTGGGCTTGAATATACCACGGTGCGCTAAAAGCCGTGGCTTTAGGAGTTTTCCAACTGACTGGACACTTCGGGCCACCTACGTTGTTGCTCCTCTAGTACGCGTGTGTTTGTGTGCGTATGTGAGGAGGTGGAGGACTGAGAGTCAGGCTCCAACGGCTCTTTCTCAATGTGGCCTTTATGGCGCCCCCGCGCACGCAGAAACCTACCTACCCAGTTGACTGAGTCAAGTGTGTGAGCGGTGAGTGACTATCGTGCCATACAGATACATCTTCCCTCATCTCTAGTCTTATTGACGTTGTCTTTATACCAGAAACGGAGGTGGGGTCGGCGAGTTTCAACTCTTGTTTCATTCGCGATAGTTTGCTGCGTTGCTTCAGCTTGCTGTAGCCTTCGTTCAGCTTGCCCAGCTTGCGTCATTGTCTTTCTCGGCTTGCTTAAGCGTTTGATGCAGTTTGTTGGGGCGCGCAGTTGCTCATTTTCGAAACCCACAGGGAACTGTCGAATACTTACCTCACCGAAAGTGACCACTGCGGACCTCGTTTGATATTTGTCACATTCTGTGGCCGTCGTAATTACTGACCAACCGGCATGCTTGCTGGCCTGCCGCTAGTCAGCCAAGGGGCTGATCATTTGTGGTGCCCACATGAGTTGATGACCATCGCATTGGTGCAGCTGTGAGGTGCTGTTCAATGCTGGTCACGTGGTTTCTGACCGACTACGATATCAGGCGGTCGTCAAGACTAAAATAGTCAGTCTCGCTTACAATAAAAACCCTCTTATATTGATGGAAGAACCGAGAGTGTTTTCCAACCGTTAATCTAAAAACACTTCGCTCTAGGAATTCGTCCCTTCCTCCTGTTATTTATGGGATGATGGAAATGATAATATATCTGGACTGATAACCATCACGCATTTTAAATCATTTAATATGTAAAATAAAGACCTACAGCATTACTTCACGCAGACAATAGGAGCCTTTGTCTGATAGAGAGAAAAAACGCTTTCTACAAGCAGCGCTCAGAGCTTGCTGATAAGGAGAACTAATTTTATTAAGAGTTCAATATGGGCCACCAAACAGCTTATCTGAAAAATCGATTATTTGCGCGCGAGAACTAAAATGGCCCAATAGTGCCACATTGGACAATTTATATAATCTCCATACCAAATCCGTATTATCGCAATAGCATCTATATACACTTATATTTAAAGTACATATATACATTATGGAAATTATATAGATGGTATAGAGATAATATAGAAATTACGTACATATAATACAGTTATTGCAAAGAGTTGACATAGAGTCGATGATTGTGTCCACTTTTTCATTATTGGACCATTTTGGTTATCGCGTACAAATTTAAGGTTATTTGTTTATGAAAATAATTATTCCTACTCTTTCTAGCTTTGTACGATCTATCTTTTTTAATTGTTATTCCTTCTTATTATATGTTCTGCCTATTTACTGTTTAGTACTATCTGTCCCACGAAGCAGGAGGAGGGGATATTAGCGTGCCCTTTGGTGACCTACATTGAGATGTTACCCTCATTTTTGACGGACATTGTTTCCCTAATAAGACCGAGCTAATAGAATGCCCATTTCTAACAGAGACCATCAATCCTTAGGCTGCTGGGGCAACTCCTCGTCTACGAGCACTGTGTTGGTTAATTCAACATTTGTGGTGATGTATGTTAGCTCGGCGGCCTACGTTGGCAACCCCAGTTTGTTACTTCTTGGTGCTTGCGATGTCTTACTCACGCAATTGAAAACACAACTACGACCAATTGTCAATGGCCTGCTTTCCTCAACCCGTTAGAAGGCATACTTACTTACTTACTTATGAAGATGACCTACTGGAAATTGGTCGGCTGTCAATACTGGATCTCAAAATAAACATTTTATACCACGTATCTATGTGAATATTGAATAAATCAATAAACACATCCTCCATACCAGGGAATATTAATACTTATCAACGGGCAACGCGCGTTTTTTTGATTATTGCATGCAGCATTTAAGCATTAGACACCATCGAAACGACAAACTTCTAGTCAGGACATTCGTAGGATAGAACCTCCCTAGAAGACATAATTTATCGACTGTCTTAATCTGCCGAAATGACCACAATAATAAGCACCGTAAAACTTCTGAAGCACTTATAAGTCAAAGTTCTTAAACTAAACAATTCAACGAGCATTATGGTGAATAGTTGAAGGCCATGCAGAGCAGAAAGATTAATGTACATTTTTACATGCCCTATTAAGTCAATAACACGGCCACATTAGAGCATTTTTCAGTAAATACTTTCGGTATTACTTTAGACTTCTTTGCAAAATTCTTGAATTGCTGTGCTGTAATGACACGTTAAGCGGCCGATGTGATTCTAACTTATTCAAAATATGCTCACTTAATGACTGTCTATACAAAACGAAACATTAACAGTTGCATGAACATTCCGGAAACATTCTGACTTTGAATGTCAGCAGTGATCATTTAATCGGAGCAGGTTCCTTCATCGCATGAGGTCACTTTATCTTCTGCGGCCACAGTTTATTTGCACAAGTTTCAAATACGCCTTACTGAAGGTAAATAAATGTGTTAAAGGCACTACTTCCCACAAACATCGCTTTATATGAGGTAAGAGTCTCGCGGAGCGTAGTAAATCGTATATTAAATTGCATAGGAGGGGCAACTGATACCTTTTTTTTAAATTTCATCTCAATAATGTCAGCTCAACCGCCGTTCTCGACGATGTCCACCACGAGTCTCAGAAAACAAAAAGGCATAGGCGGTGAATATGGCAAGATGATAGTGAAGGTACACAAGCGCAGAGTCTAACACACTCTCTTCTCACTCCTGCACCTATATCCGGTATCAAAAGTTTAGTCGAGAACACCGGAGATGGGGGAGAAGTCAGGCGGTGTGCGCGGAACACTATCCAATACTCACCACAATTGAGAAGAAGACAACTCGATCGCTGGGACAATTTTTTTATTCGCCGGACATTTTGACATCCCTCGCGGATTCCTCATCAGAGGCATTAGTATAGAACGGTAGCAGAAACGTTAATAGGTACACTTCCGCCATTAAGACCACAATAAGAAGAGACATTAAGGCCTGGCTCTCAACCCGTAACAAGCAACTCCACTTAATTAAGTAGGCAGACTAGGCTGACTGTGGTCTTAAAGTTATCCCGTCGGTTGGCCACCGTCCAAGCTACGGCTTTTAGCGCACCGTGATAACTTCAAGCGCATCAAACTGATTAAAGTGAGGAAATAAATGCGCCGAGGGTCGACCTCACTTCTTCCCTCACCGCCAGCGACAAGTCACCGTCTAGTTCTTTGCACGCCTTAAATGGGATAGGTGCAAATCTTAACAATACTACTAATTCAAACTCTAACACACCTTGGAGTTATTTTATTAGTTACCATACTGGAAATAACAGTTTCTAGTTCGCCGTCTAGACACGTGCTTTGTTGTTTGTCTGACGCTACCGTGAGGAGTCTGGCTCCCCAACATTCCCTGTGTGGTTCCCCGAAACAGAATTTTAAAACTGGCTATATGCCACAAGGAACGCAGAGCATGCTAGAGGCGGCCGAACCCCTCACATCTGTGTCAGGCAGTCGCAGAATAGCCACGAAATACATGGGTGGACTTGTAGAAAGTACATAAGTTACACTTCTATCTACCAGTTAGCAGCTTGCGAATATCATGCGGTCATCCTGCAGTGGCTAATGGACTGTGGTCTAATCACTCATAGTAGATCTCAGTTTGATCGAAAAGAGGTCGGTCATATAATTTATTGAGGCGACTGCGGTGCAAGTTATTGTGGACAAACAGGAAGGCTCGCCTGCACAGGCATTCACTAACATCAATAAGCGGTGAGTAGGCTCAACCGGTGGTCCGAAGTCGCCATACATTCATTTTAAAGTGGGCACAAGTTTGCATTGGACCAAACCCGGTTTGTAGGTTCACGCTCATAAAAGAAAGGCCGATAATTTTTGGAGGACATAAATTCTGATGAATGAGGCATAAACAGGCACGCTGAGTTGGATTCAATGTACACCAATCTGAAAAAAGGCCTGGAAAAAGGGCTGACCACCAAAACATGCTACGGCCCGTGGATGACGCAGCATTATCAATTTTTTTACACGCTTAAAAATGCGGACTGCTCCACATACAGTTATATCGCGCCCGAAGATGATCTGGTGTGCCATTGGCAAAAATTTCTAATTATGTTTGTTCCTGTTTCCCAAAAAATACTTTTTTATAGAATTATATTTTTTGGGATGGTTATTGTCAAATGCATACGAGAAAATCACAGTCCTTGCTCATAGACCTTGAATACAATAATCTACCCCAAGTTCAAAAGTTACTTTCTAAAGAAATAATAAAGCTCAAATTTGGCAGGAAGCTGATACTTGCTGCGGAAACCAAACGTTTTTCCCTTTTTCTGTCAATGTAGGCATAAAGGAAGATCATTGAACGTTCATCACTCTGCGAGTTCGCATCATCTATCAATTTCAATTACACTTTTCGCAATTGACAGGACAGCTCATGCATCAAACACTCCGTATCCTATAACTTCAGCTGATGTGCTATCCTATCCAGTGCTAGCCGAAATTCTAAACGCTCCTGGCGAAAGGCAAATAGCTCTTAAGTAGGTTCCTATTTGGGAGTATTTTGCAGCATACTGTAGAGATACTTCAGTTAAACTCAGCTGTCGTTTAATGAGCGAGCTTCGTTCTGGCACCAGTAATAATAACAATTAAAACTTTTGTTAATTTTCTGCTTCCTGGGTTTCCTACCAACCTTGATTTATTTCTCTCCAGGTAGTTTCGCGCTCGCGTAAAATTTTTAAAAAAGCCAATTAAACTCTGCGATGATTAAATGATAGGTCTCGCATACCGACCGCAAATTGAATGTAGCCTCCGTTAGGTGGTGAGGAGACAGGCGCACCTACAATTCCGCAGAAACGTTGTTTACTACGCTCTGCACGAAGTCTGCCACGCGGCAGAGGTAAGATAAACAAATTAAAATGATACAATCAGGAAACCCTGGGTCATTCAGAAACATCACGTTTAATTTTAGTAGGTGAAAACTGGTTCCTTGTGGCATTGCATCCCTTTTTTGCCTCGACTCATGTGCAAAGAAAATAAGGCTTTGTACGGAACATAACTAGATTTTTGCAGCCTATGTACGCGGAGATCGTGGTGTCAGCAAATACTCAACGAAAAATACGTTTCTAAAGCTAGCACTAAATAATCTTTAGGTATGCATTGAATATAAAACAAACGTGCAGGCATTCTTAAGGCGATGGTTCTTTCAGGGCGCAGAATGAAGCCAATATTGCTGTGTGCAGGTAAAACAGCGCATTATTGGGTAAATAACCAGAAGCGTTTCTGTTTATCTGGTGTTTCAAGGGATACGATTCACAACACTAAGCTACCTTAAAAATGCTAAGAGATGAAAAATATTCATGTTTGGTGTATTGAGTAAGAAACTTCCTTTACCGGTTACTTCGTTTTTAGCAGCATTCGTTTATGTTGTACTTTGCTGTACGAAGGATATATATCTTGGCTCGATGTAATAATACCTTTCTTCACCTTCAATTAAGAACGATTATATAAAAAAGAATCATCCGAGTCAGATACAAGTAAGTTACATAAAGGGAGTTTCACTTCTCGCCGGATGCACTCAGTATTCAATTACATACCTATGGCAAGTTACGTTAGGAAAATTATGTTCTTATTCTTATAATCGTATATATTTCTCTTTTAAGAAAAATTTCTTAATTATCTGCCATTTATGGCCCCTTTTCTGAAATCGATGACATTCTGTTAGCATTTTTTTAAACTCAGATTTTTTCTTTAACTCCATTCTTGAAGTCATAGGTTCTAAGCCCAGGTGGTTTTTATACCCTCTTCGTCATATTTATATGTCCCTTAAAAGCATCCAATCAAAATTATTGCTACGGAGTACACGAAATATCACTATCCATTTGTTAGGCCACCTATCGTGACGTAATAAAATTCAATTACATCCATTACATTTACTGGAAATTTGTAAACATTTGACTAATGAGCGGAATCCAAAAGCATAGAAAAATTGAAAGAGAAAGAAAGATTGTGTTGGTTGCTTTTTGACACTTCGTTTCTGTCGTCCAAACGTCACGTTTTCGGAACCTGCAATTTGCGGTTAATTCCAATTGATAGTCGGATACGTAAACTGCAGTCTGTCTGCTCAGTAAGCCTTTAGGCACATATTATTTCAGCCGTGACTGGAACTATTCTAAGCCTTCGGGTTATGGCACATTACTCGTCTACCTGATGTAAAAAAGAGTTATGAATTTTGTGTACCTTTAAAGTCCGCTGATAGAGCTAACGTATGGCCGGTTGATGCGAATCGGGGGTTGGATATGAGGAATGCTTCAACCTTTTTATTATTCGATATTCACTGCGCATCAGTCTACTTCGTATCCAGACTGGGACTGTGAGAAAAAATAAAACAAATTCTCTAAGTTGTTTCTATTTCTATAAACTAAGAATGAAACGCAGAATGCAAACGTAAAATGAGAACTTTAATCCCTAATTTATTCCTTATATAAAGGCGTCTCTGAAGCAGTCTCATGGCTGTTACAACTTGTTGGCGTTGGCATAACCCATCGACATCAGGCGACAATACGCTGCCAGATGAAGCAACCTAAAGACAGACTGCTTCCTAATGAAAACTCAACTTTGCACCGATGGAGACTGTAATTACGCTCTAGAAACAGGCCACATATTGCAGGCCTGTGTACGCGAGCACAACCTAGAGGCTCGAAGACTAGACCCAAACTCACAACTTGCAGCAGACATCGCAGAGACTGACCACGTCTTCAAGGAGCTCCCACCGTAGGCCTAGGAACCTCAAAAGCCGAAAGGCTGACGTTTGCGACGTTTTACTCACATGCCACCCCGGAAAACTGGCACGAAGACCTGCCCGCGGCCTAAAGCACATGGCGCAAGTATGTGAGCGAAAGACAGAACTGGGCAAAACCAAATGTACGAATGTCAAACGAAGAAGAGGCAAGATTACTAGGACCCTCTACTGGTGCAGAAGGTGTCACACTCATTTCTGTTCATGCCCCCGTTCAACCTGACAGCAAATTAGCGCACAACATAATAGTTACTCCCCCAATCCTTCCTGATTGCTTTTCTTAACCCCTTGAAAACGTGAAGATTTCTGACAGTTCATTGGCCTATGGTCACTTTACTTACCAATAGATCCTGTGCTCAAAATGTCTTCTTCCCTGTCTATGCAATTAACTGGAAGGGAATTTTTTTATTCATTTAGCTTCTGACCCATTCACCTTTCACTTTACTGGATATAAGTACATCATCATAGGCGGCCAGACAAATATATGATGTAATTTCCCTTTTTTCCGTAGCTTTGACCTTATCTTATAATTTTCAGTAGGATTCATTTGCGGTAGGTCTTCATTTTATTCTTCTAAAGTTGTGTGCTTAGATATAAGGTTTAGGTTTTTCCACTGGGTGGACATCCCCCTGATTAGCCTGAAAGGACCCGGACACGCAACACATCAAACCTACCCCATTCCCTAACCACCAAATGCACGTTATCCTAGAATCACCGCTGTGCCAACTTTGAATGGGACTTCCTTCGTCTCGAGAGATAAGAAAGTGTGTGTGTGCCTAAACCAATGGTAGAAAGAGATCACCACGTTTATCATAACGGATTCGGTAAAACTATTGAGGTTAGCAAAAATCACCCAAGAATATTTCTATAAACGTATCAAAAATAGCTGTTATTGTTTATTTGACAGTCAATTGTGAACTTTTAACGTCCAATATGCTGAAAACGGTAAGGACCAGTTACCTGAACTTTAAATGGGGAAGCGATTAAAGTTTGCATTTCGTATAAAGTTCCTGGAAATAAATGCAAACGATAGTAAGTGTTCCACATCGCTTGTAGACTGATGCATCCTGCACATGGAATAATAATAAAGCCCACAGTGAAATCCTCATCTTTTTGCCATCAACCCTGGCATATCACGAATAACATTGGTTCTACAGTTAGGCCATTAAACCACACCAAATTAATCAATTTATTCTCATGATCAGGCCGGTAATGCACCATAACCGGAAGACCTAAGACAGTTCCTCTCATGGCTAAAACGGTCTGTGTCCAGTGGATTTCTGAGATATACTACCTGCCTGAAAGTATTCGGTGATCAGTTGCTTTTAACTGCAAATCTCAGACTTTAGATCTCTGTCGTTGAGTACAGCTGGCGGATGTTAAAAATGAATTCCGAAGTGGCCGCTAATGTCTTCCTTATTTCGACATTTCTTTCTCTAAAGTTCATCCGGATATTTGAATGTGTCAGCGTAATTTAGTGCATACAAATCCCCGGTAAATTTGACAGCTAAAAAGGCTGACTACATAGCAGTATATGCTCGCAAAACTTATCCTCCTTCTTTTAGAGAACCTTCCAGATGGTAACTTTAGGTCGCTCATCTGAATGGACATCCATTAATCTGCTTGAAAGGAGTCTTTCGCGCAATGCAAAACACTTTCCCCCTAACCGGTAGACGGACGTTTACTTCGATAAAAAAGTTTTGCTCGCTTTCGAAGAACCACCTTCATGAAATTTTGTTGCAACCGCTCCTATGCAGACGAAAATGCGTGGATCTAAGTCAGTGGTGAGAAGAATGCAAAAACACAACGTTTTCAGTTTTACGTGGACCAGCGTATTCCTCGGTAAATCTCGTTTCCGGACACGACGTCAACCACATGGCGCGTATCGAACCCCTCCCCCCACTGCGAGAATAAATACGTCGCGGTCGCGTTGTCTATCAACAAGAACCTTAAATCACAAAGTCTTGCATTCAGTGGAGGTAGAAGAAAAGGAGGAAGTCAGGAGCCCGTACGTGAGAACATTTGTCACGTGTCTCAGTGAAATGTTCAGTTATTTTAATCGGAGGCACAGTATCGATAAACCTATATGGTAAGCAAATGTAGCACTATTTGGAGAATATATCAACTTACGCTTTGTTTCATATTTGGAAACATGGAAGAAATTATTGTTTTGTCGTGTCTTATTCACAGACAATTTCATATTTTCACTACTTCTATGAAGAAAGGTTACACTTTATTACTTAATAAGTGTATTTATGACTTAAATTGCAACAGGTATTTTTGGGAGTAACGCTTTACATTTGGTTTTCCATCACTGCATTGCACTCAGCTGACAGACATAAAATCACAATGTATATGGATCCATAAATAATTTTATTGTGCACTGCTAGCGTCTAGATACAAAATTAAAGCAGACCCCGTGGTCATATATTTGATAGATAAAGTCGGGAGTGGGGTAGTATGCGACCGAGCAGCGTGAGTAGAAAGTACAGATGCACTGACAGCTTAACGACCAACCTCCGTTCTGCCTAGATGTGTGGATCTGCCGCATTTCAGTGCGACAGGATAGGTATGCAAGTACAGCAATAGCTTTGCTTAAAGACTTTTTTCAGCCGGAGGAAAACTCTGGTGTGTATACAAAGTGCGTATTCTTCGTAGTGAAAAAAAGAACGATTTACTTCCGTTCTGTGCAAACCTCATATATGCTGCATCTGCTAGGCATTTTCTCTAAGTAGCAAGAATAGAAATCGCTTTGCCGCAAATTACAGTTATCGTATGCAGAGATGGAAAAGCTGTAAGTCATGTTCCATTCAATCAATACGTTCCTTTGCGTGAAATTCTAAGCGATCTTTATCAACCAGAGAACATAAGATTTACGTTTCACAATATTGAGTATAAACAGGTGTAGGACAAAATACATTATAAAGGATTATAAATGCATCAATATACGTAGCATATTCTAAGACGACCGAGCAAGTATCCTTTGCTTCTTATGAGCATAAAGGAGCCTACTGTACCAGATTGCATCCTGAATTCTGCTTAGACGTTCAGTAGATGCCGTAGCGCAAGACATGATTATCAGAATATTTGTGTACGCTCTCTGATAACAATGACTCTTCATCTAAAAGTGAAGAATGGCTATGCTGATAGTACAATCTCACTTTTGCTCTCGTTTCTGGAAGAAAGGTTGGTCCCTCACATGAAGCTGCTATAGCATGTGTGGCTTTTAGCTACTTCCAGAAGCTCCCAAGATTTAAGTAGGGGCTCATAGTAAAGGTTTTCAAAGAAAGCACATCTTGGAAAAATTTCAGAGGCATGTTTTCCTTTCTCAAGCTTTTTTAAACCAAGCTTTGATGTTAGGGCTAAGTTTATAGCGTGCGTATTTTTATATACACAGTTAAAGCAATCATTCAGTCCAAGGACTCATAGGTTTACCTTTCAAAATGGTATACTATCGTATGCCTCCCTAAAGGGAAGTCTTCTGAACTTCTTCAGATGATGATCTTAATTTGTGCAATGTGACACGTTTTCAGGGCAGTTATAATGAAAAAACCATAGCAGACTTAGTAACTACTACAAAAATCGTGTTTTCTGAAAACTGGGCATCCTAAGGTGTATATTTCGGAAGAACTAAAAGAAAAATCAATCAGAGCCTATCGCTGCAACGATTTATACTATTTTGTAACCGTTTCGTAACATAAACTAGAGCAATCTTTAATCGGAAGCATAGTATCAAAAAACCTACATGGTTAGTGTATGAAGCCATATTTTCAGCATATATCAGCTTACGTTCTCCCTCATTTTGAAAGATGGAAGAATAAATTTGCATGTCGTGTTTAAGTCGGAGAAAATTTTATACTCGGACTAAGTTTTTGAAGAAAAATTGTGCTTTATTACTTAGCTAGTGTTTTTGTGTCTATAAATGCAACAGGTGTGCTTGGGAATATTGATTTGCATTTGGTTTTCTATCACTCCATTGCCCTAAGCTAGAAGACATAAAACCACAAAGAATTCCGATCCTTCAACAATTTGATTATGCACTGCTAACGTCTGAACACGTGGTAATAGATTTGCTAGATAGATATAAAGTGGGGATTGGGGTAGTATGGGACCGAGCAGCGTGACCAGAAAGTACAAATGCAGTGGCAGTTTTACGATCCACCTCAGTTTCGTGGGGATTTGTGGATCTGCAGCAATCTGACGCGACAGGTTAGGTACGCAAACGCTAGAAAAGCCTTGCTTAAAAATTACCCTGAGCTGGAGAGAAGGTCTGCTGTGTACAAAGTTCATATTGTGTTACTGGAAAAAAAACAACACGGCAACAACAGTATAAACAATGCACCTGGTGTATGCCTAGTTTCCATATAATTTTTTTACGGAATGGAGGGTAATAGGGGTTCTAATTGTGGAGAATTAGGACAGGCAGTGGAATATGTCTTAAGCAATGCTTTTTCCATTTTTAGCTCATTTTAGTTTGAAAGGTTGTTTTCTTATATCTGAAGATCTTCCGAATATGTATTCTTGTTAGACCTATTAGGCAGATACCAAATTATCAAAATGCAGTTCTTTTGAAATTCTTCTCAGTGCAGAAATCTTGATTGGGAGGTCGTCTACTTCAATTAATCAGTGAGTTAACTCACCATTCTGAAGTAAGATTGGTAAAATTCGTGGCGCAAGACGCCACCCCCACCTTCCATTTACATGCGGAACAACCTATTCCCAGCGGCCGCGGAAAACGAATTCATTTGCATTTTTCCTCTTTACACTTTATTCCACAAATATCCTGCACAGTCTATCCTATTTCACTACGGCCAAAACACCTATAGCATCTATTTCCGTAGGACAGCATACTGTTAGTAGGGGTATATGGTGTGCACTTCTCAAATTACATTTGCCTCCATCATACATTACAAGTCGCTAGGTGACTGCCGACATAACTTTTGTCTTTATTTTAGTACTTATCTCATAAGTGCAGAATCTGCCAGCCATTTGCTCCAAGTATCGAGAGCAGGAGTCCCTCAGCCGCACAAATTACAGTTTTTGCATGTAGAGATGCGAAAACTGTAAGCTATGTCCTATTTGCTGAATTATCCGATCTTCGAAACGTTCTTTCTCAACCAGAGAACGCTTTAGTGTATATTTCGGTATATTGAATGTTCACTGTTGTATGGCAAACTACATATGAAGGGATTATCGAATTGAAAAGAAGACGATTGGATCGCTGGGCAATACTCCTATTCGCCTGACGTTTCCAGCTTTTTCACGCATTCGTCATCAGGGACATAGTCAGCGAGCAGTAGCAGATACACCTGAACCCGGATTATCTAATGCCTTCATTGCCGTAGCGTAAACTTCAACAACTGAGCAGGATTCACTTGCTTTGAACGAATCTAGAGGGGTCCACTGAACAAGATCGCATCCTGAATTGTGCCTTGATGTTAAGTAGATTTAGACACGTTAGTAAAAATAAGTCTGTACGCTTTGCGATAACAATTATTCTTCATCCAACACTGAAGTATGGCTGAGCTGATATTTAAACCCCAACTTCTGCCCTCGTTCCTGGACGCTTATTTTGTCTTCAATAAAACGCATTTCGAATATTCCCCGCTGCTATACCATCTCCGGATGCCTTCGTGATTTAACGTGGGGGTCATAGAAAACACTTTCAACGAAAAGAGGCTTCTGAAAATGTCAAAAGAAATGGTTTCCTTTTAATTTTTTTAACCAAGATTTTTGTAAGGACAAATTCTATGTCATGCGTGTTTGTTAGCGTGTGTTCTTGTTTTCCAGCACACATACAAATAAAAATTTTTTTATTATATTACCAGTCGATATATTCTTATGAATGTCATATGTGCATCAAAATTGAAGGCAAAACGCTTGCTATTAGGTCCCTAGATTTTTCCTCCTCTATTACACACAAGTAGCTTAAGCAACACACTGAAGACCTCGCAGGATTTATTCGAAGTGGTCTGTTTATCACAAAGGACAGTATGCGTTTAAATTCATGCGAAGGTCATGGCGAAATTTGGCTAAGTAACTTAGCATATATTTGGTCATTTTATTTTTATTCGGTGAGTAGGTCACATCCTTAGAAGGCCTTAAGTATGGAAACTTCCTTTTTAGTTCACTTTATTTTCGACAGTGTGCATTATTTTAGGCCAAATCGCGATACATTTCCTGTTGTTTTAAATATGCCAGAATTAAGTGTTTTATTTTTCTCCGAATAAGTAAAGAAGGTTCATGAAAATCGCCTTCCAGAACCGAAAGAGTGAGTCTGAAATTTCAAAAAATGTAATTGAAGCCAATTTGACATAATTGCAAATGTTTTCAGAAGCAAGCAATAATTTCAACCTTAAAAATATTTTTGGCAATATTTTTTTAACGCAGAATGCAGTAGCAATCACTGCTTAACCGAATCAACTATTTGGGAGATAACCACAACCGTTCATATCTTATCGTGAAGGTTAACGAAAAATTAAATCTTATAATTGTTAGCATACAGAGTTATACTTTTTGAACAGTACAATTTCTGATTATGCGTATTTTTTAAACGGAGAAGAAATAAGAACTAGTACTTAATCAAATTATTATTATAAGTTCAGGCACTCATGTTTGCATACCTATGCTTAGGATAAAGACTGAACGTTATATATTATGGTAGAAATGACTTCAATATCAAACAAAAAGGAAGTGGAAGAAGAAGACTTGATCGTGGGGACAATATGTTTATTTGCCTGACGTTTCTACATCAGTCGCGGATTCGTCATCTGTGAAATGAGTAACAGAAACACGTTTAAGCATGCACGTCAGTTTGCAGTATTTATAGGACAGAGTCATTTTGCAAGAAGGGACAATCGGGTGAGCCTAGAACTACTTGTGTCATGGTTCACGGGCCCCCAATTCATCAACAAGGGCAACGATTCGCCCAATCCATATTCAATGCTGAGATTAAATTTGGCCAAAGCAATTCGTCACTTGAAGATAGGGCAGGCCACTGCCTCATTGTACGCCTATAATGGAGAGCCAGACGACTGAGCAATCATCAAGCCCGAGCTCACCACCCGTGATGAAAGTTCAACATATCAGAGCCGGCGTGCCGGCAAACTAGCAATCCACACACAAGAAGACAGTTATGGTTAATTGTCTTTGTACGTTTGCAGCAATGACTGTGTTCCATAAATACTGTAAACTTCTGTGCATGATTAACTGGTTCAGCTACTCACGTCCCTGATGACAAATCCGCGATGTATGTGGAAACTTCAGGCAAATAAACATGTTTTCCCAGCGATTTTATCATCTTCTTCTCAATTGCTACTTTGGACACGCATGTTTGCTTGTATAAGAAAAGGGGCTTCTTAAATATACGTATAAATTATGTAATTTATCTTAAAATAATTTAGAAATTTGTCAAAATTTACCAGTTCATTTTTTAGATTACCTTGCATAAATGAAAAAATGCAGAGCTGTTTGTCAGTTTTGTATCTAGTTCAAGTGCTTCTTAAGGGATAACCTATAGTAGAATGCTGGCTTTTGATCTTAGGGATAACAATATCAGAAATCCAGTGCTCACATACTAGGTAATTTGGGCAACTCATAAATGTGGTGCGGTAAAATTTGTTGAAAAATATTGTATTTTAAAGGCTAATATGAAAATTAAACAGAAAGAACATTAAATAATAAAACTTTGAATACGCAAAAAACCGTAGTAAAATCTGTTGGAGTTGGAATTAAGAGGGCAATGTCTAAACAATTGTAGCTTAATGAAGAAAATATGTTAAAAATAGACTGACTACATCAAAGTGTTTTTGTTATAAAGTTAGATTCAAGGCTACTGATACAACTAATGGAAAAATTCAAAAAATTATAATTTATAGCCATTGTACATGTAGGTCACTTGAGTGTTTCAAAGAAAATTCGATGTTTTAATACATAATTAGTAATTGCTATGCTTTTGATTATTAAATATGCTTAAAGTTGTTAGTTGTTAGTTCTTAATCTTCGTTCATGCGTTAATGCTTGTTTTGGGAGTGATGATCACGTGTTCGCTTTTGGGTAACTTCTCCGTCGGACTATACAGTATATGTCATCATGTACATTGTTGCAAGGGACTCTGTCACGACGGCTTGTGGTTAAATAATTAAAGTACCTATTGCCCCTAAAAAAATCAAAATCAATTCACCTGGCTAAGAAAAAAATGCTGATTATCGCTGACGTTTGTTTGTCTTCGTCGGGTGAAAGCACCGAAAATATAAATTTTGCCCTTACACTTTTATTATATCGTCTTTTAATGTCATAACATAACGATTTGCATAGTATGAAGTTGACCTAAAAACGCGCGTGCCACGAAGTAGTTGAGAAGAAAAGGCACAATTTCTGGGACAAGAATTTTGATTTTCTGGCGTTTTGGATTCATGCCCGTATGCGTCATCAAAAACGGCGTCATGAAGCAATGTTTATGCACCTGTCGCATCTATGTAAAACAGCAGGGCAATTAAGTTCTTGTTCCAGCAAGCGCGTTCACTCTTCCAAATAAGCATAATTATTTCAAAGAAATCTCATATTCGGAATGCGCCAGCAGACAAAACCAGAGCCTACTGGTATTTTAGCTCTAGAATGTAAGGTGTGATAGATTTTAACGATAATTCTATTAATGGTATTTTGAATGGAGTTTTTCCTGTTTTGTCTGCGTCTCCTTTCAATGGCCAGTTAAATGCACACGCAAAACCGAAACGAGCCTTTATGCTTCTCATTCCTACCCCTCATTAACCATTGCTCAGGTACAGTTCTGATAATTACATGCTGGAAAGTTACGCAAACCGACCCCTGTTTAAAAATGGCAAGTAACCGTCTGTCTTAAATTGGCCGGAAATAACCTGTAAGTTTTCTTAGCGTACACACAATCTGAAGTGGGCATGGTCGCTGGATTCTGAATAAATTGGCGTTAACCACTATGTCAGTCACTGGTTTTTTCGTTAAGGCTCAGGCCTATTAAATGCATTATTATTTACCTTTTTTCCGGCTGGCTCGCAGAATAATTCTGCTCAGTAAAAGCTCATGTATCAGTTGGCTGCACGCAAGGACTTCTGCTGAAAATAACAAAAACACATTATTTCGAAAAACAAAATTCACAGAAGCGTTTTTACAACCGTGGAAATAAAGTGACTTGGCTAGCATCAAGGATTCAAGACAAATAATTAATCACGGTGTATGTCATATGTTCATCTTCTACGTATCCCCTATAAAGTGACCAAAAGTTTAATTTCGAAAGAAAAAAATGACCACCGTTGTCATCCATGCATCTGGCCGGTTATGAGCCACTTGGTTGAGTAAGCACTCCACGAATGAAACATTCTTTACGACCTTGTTAACATTTGGTGACCGCAGGCTATTCATGTGGCTTTAAACTTTTGATTTTAATGCCTGTGGTGCGTTTGAGTTGCAAGTAACCACGAGATTCCTTCGAAGCAAAGGATCTGGTCATGGATGCTGGCGGCAAAGTAGGCAGAAGTAACATAGAAGTACACAAATCTTACCTGGTTTTCCTAGCCACTCTAAAGGAGCTCACATGAACCTCAAAGGAATTCGTATTAAAATTTCTTTTATAGTAATATAATGGGTAGTTTGCAGCAGGACTGTCTGCCAAACGACCATCACATGGCTTACGCGTTGAAACCGGTGTGACTGATAACCATGTCCATTATGATGTGACACAAATTGTAACTCGAAATTAACGCCCACTCCAGATGACTATATAAGTGTATCAGCACTTTAAAACGCTAAATGTTCTTTGCAAATTTCTCTCAAGTCTGACGACGACCTAAGGTTCCAGTGTCAACAATTTACTGCGTAAAATTACTCATTTTCCCAAAGAATGCCTTTCCTTGAAATAAAATGTTTGCTTTTGCAAATTTTTAAAACAATTGAGAAAAGTCTACATTTTATTATTTTAATTTAATCTCGGACATTCGACAGAGCCGATGTGCAATACTGGCTGGCAGGTACTGTTCGCGCCATTACTGATTCTTTTATCTGATATTTTTTTCAAGTTACTGGCGCATTTTCCGCAGGCATTAGGTTAATTAACTCAGTGTTCCCATTATTTTCTAGTTTTATAGGTTTTATTCTTTAACTACCTTTGCTTTCCCTGCAACGTCCTATTCATATAGTCCCATCACCGGTATCCTTTTACAAACCCCGGTGCTTTCTGTTACTCTGTTGTTAGTTAAAATTGACCATTAATCAAGTTATACATATTGATACGTTTTTGTTCGTAATAAGGTATTTTAGAAAGCCGATTATTATGGAATAAGTCTGATTCCAAAAAACTATGATTCTGTCAAAAAGTAAGTGCAACAAAGTGATTTTCCTATATTTTAATGTGCTGCTAATGTTAGGAGTCTAGCTTGACCAAATTCTAGCAACCTTGCAGGCTCTCGGAACGTCATACCTGCCACCGAATGTCTTAATGATTCCTTTGTCAATGCGTACTGCATACAAGGTTACATGCCTGCGCGGTGATTGTGCACATGCGATGAACTAAAGTTCAAAAGAAAACAAAGACGCACGCGAGCTTAAGCGCGTGACAACTGGTCGTAGTTCCCCAAGGGCCACGTAGATTCACCACGGCATGTGGCAGTATTCCAAAGTGCATGGCAATCACTTATGTTTGTTTTCGATAATTTTTATCAGGCTTTTACATTTATAGGGTAATTAAGCAAATGAACTATGCGGGTTATATGAATAAAAGAAGGACGGTTGTCAGGGGAGGGGGAATTGGGGGTCAAAACGGGGTCAACATTTGATCAACGTTAAGGGGAGCTGGTAGTCGGTTGAGGTGTTAAGCCGCTGGATTAGCAGCATTTGACCATGGTGACTGTGGTGTCGCTACGAGATTCTTTTGGGCGCAAAGGATGTGTCGGCGTAGCCTGATTGCGGCCGCTTCTGCAGTAGCCAAGATGCGCTGTCCAATAAATTTTGAGTAGCTTGGGGGTACCTTGTAGATAACTCGGAAGGCCTCATTGGCATCCAGGCGATGGTCAGAGTCTACCAGATGCGCTAGAATGGAACTGTTAACACCCTTTATTTGACCCTTTCCTAACCATGCTGGGATGTGTTCTCGGACTCTTTTTGACAAACGCCGACTCGTGCGACCAATGTATACCGTCCCACAGGAACAGGTCAATGAATATATGCACACGGATGTGGTCTGGGCTGGCAGTTTATCCTTGATCTCTCCATATAGGATGGGAGCGGTGGAGAAGAGTACGTAGGCGTTGGCTGCTGGGAAGGTGGTCGCTACAGCTTGACTCAGGCACCTCCTTAGCAGTTCGCTTGGTCCGTCCCCTTGAAATGGGACCCTAATAAATATTCGCTTCTTCTCTGCTGTAAGCATTGCAGGTTTTGGTGGGCTTTCAGCCATGTGCTTAGCGATAAAATGACAAGGGGTACCCATTTTGTCGAAATACACATTCAACAATCCTTAGCTCCTCTTCATTGCTATCTTTCGAGCAGATCCTTTTCGCCCTTTGCGTCAAACATCGTACTTAATAACGTCTGAAGTTTAACGGAACGAAGCTAGCAAAATGGATGTATTGCCCGGACCACGTCTTCTTACGATATACCTTTCGTTGAATGCTCCCATCAGCACTTCTACTCAGTAGTACATCATGGAATGGGAGTGATCCAGATTCTTCTACTTCTACTGTAAATTTGATAGACAGATGCACCTGATTAACTTTGTTTATTAGAGCTGAAATGTCGGTTTCGTCTGATGCAACAGCAAATATGTCATCTACGCAACGTTTATAGTACATCAGATTATTTATCTGATGGCTAAGTTGCGTAGCCTCTAGTTTGCCCATGAAAATATTTGCTAGAAGCGGACCCAGGGGTGAGCCCATAACTACTCCGTCTAATTGCCTGTACATCTTGTTGTCGAAAAGGAACTGTACATTCAAGGTACATTTTAGTAGCGATTCCCTGGCACTCCTATGTCCAGGTGATTTGAGCTTATGAAGTCACAGATGTAATCTACGGTTTCTGTGACCGGCACGTTTGTGAACAGGGAGGAGACATCCAGTGAAAACATCACTGTCCCGTTCAGGTCAAGCTCCTGCACACCGTCTACGAATTCAAAGGTGTCTCGGAGACTGTAAAGGGCTAGTTGACTCTGTATGCGTTTCAGTTTGTCCGCTAGCCATTTCGCTGTCGCATGGTATGGCGAATATCTCATAACTAGGATGGGACGCACGGGTACGCCAGCTTTGTGAATCTTTGGTAAACCGTACAGTCGAGGTATGTGCGTGCCAACGGGGCGGAGAACACATCCCAGCATGGTTAGGAAAGGGTCAACTAAAGGGTGTTAACAGATTCATTCTAGCGCATCTGGTAGACTCTGACCATCGCGTGGATTCCAACGAGGCCTTCCGAGTTATCTACAAGGTACTCTCAAGCTAATAAAAATTTCTTGGACAGCCTTTCCTGGTTACGGCAGAAGTGCCTGCAATCAGGCTACGCCGACCCATCCTTTGCGCCAAAAATAATCTCGTCGCGACACCAGAGTTACCATGGTCAAAAACTGCTAATCCAACAGCCAGCGGCTTAACACCTCAACCGACTACCAGCTCCCCCTAACGCGGATCAAATGTTGACCCCGTTTTGACCCCCCATTTCCCCCTCCCCTGACAACCGTCCTTCCTTTATTCATCTAAACCGCATAGTCCATTTACTTAATTAACCTATAAGTGTAAAGGCCTTATGAGAGCTATCGAAAACAAACGTATGTTCGCCAATTCATCTTCTGAATTTGTCAATGTTAATTTTCTTAAATTTAAGACAATTCAAAGATCCCGCGGTGTTGAAGTCGCTCAATGGGTACCTACGTATCAACACCAGACTTGTGGAGGCGAAAATACGGGCCAAGTTTATTGATAAATGTGTAGAGGTAGATGAATACCCAACTTTCTACTGGAGAGCATTGCGAAGGAGTCGTACGGTTATCACACGTGACACATTACGAAGATTTGCTAAGTATGAACGAGCGAGCATCCATGCAAAAGTGGAAGAGCTAGAGCGTCACTTGTGCCAAAGTGCAGCTATACTCGACCAACGAAGCGAAGACGAAAGCCTGGAATTCGAGAATTATTTGCAATCTATCGGGGAGAAGTGGGGAGAAATGAAGAGGACCTCTCTTCTTCGGAGCGTACACGAATGCAGACCACAATCAAAGCTTTCTGAAGAGCCAAGTCCGTACGTACACAACTATTTCTCCGTGTCACTTGATAAAACTTCGATCGAAGCCTTATCACTGGGTCCTACGTTTTGTTGTCCCCGTCAGAAACCAAACCAACTAGAGCTGGAAACACAGTTCGAGAATCTGCTTAATCAAACGCATGACCTTCAGCCACTTTCGACCGAGAGTTTACAGCACTTTAAGTCTACTGTAGTTAACTGTTCGTATCAGTATTTAAACAGTGGCCAGAAACATCGGGGTCTGCTAACAAAGGCACACATGGAAAAATTGAAACTTCTTTGGCAGAATAAAGATATACTTATCACAAGGCCAGATAAGGGAACGGGCGTCGTTCTAATGGATAAAACAGACTTCATTGCAAAAATGCAATCAATTCTCTCAGACAAAGACAAGTTTAGCAGGCCGGAAAAGGAGAAAGATAACACTGATGCAGTTGAAACGCAGCTGACTGATTGTCTGAAAAGACTTCAAGAAGACGGCAGCACAAGCGAGTACGACTTAGAACGTCTCCGCCCTGTTGGCACGCACATACCTCGACTGTACGGTTTACCAAAGATTCACAAAGCTGGCGTACCCGTGCGTCCCATCCTAGCTATGAGATATTCGCCATACCATGCGACAGCGAAATGGCTAGCGGACAAACTGAAACGCATACAGAGTCAACTAGCCCCATACAGTCTCCGAGACACCTTTGAATTCGTAGACGGTGTGCAGGAGCTTGACCTGAACGGGACAGTGATGTTTTCACTGGATGTCTCCTCCCTGTTCACAAACGTAGAAGAATCTGGATCACTCCCATTCCTTGATGTACTACTGAGTAGAAGTGCTGATGGGAGCATTCAACGAAAGGTATATCGTAATAAGACGTGGTCCGGGTAATACATCCATTTTGCTAGCTTCGTTCCGTTAAACTTCAGACGTTATTAAGTACGATGTTTGACGCAAAGGGCGAAAAGGATCTGCTCGAAAGATAGCAATGAAGAGGAGCTAAGGATTGTTGAATGTGTATTTCGACAAAATGGGTACCCCTTGTCATTTTATCGCTAAGCACATGGCTGAAAGGCCACCAAAACCTGCAATGCTTACAGCAGAGAAGAATCGAATATTTATCAGGGTCCCATTTCAAGGGGACGGAGCAAGCGAACTGCTAAGGAGGTGCCTGAGTCAAGCTGTAGCGACCACCTTCCCAGCAGCCAACGCCTACGTACTCTTCTCCACCGCTCCCATCCTATATGGAGAGATCAAGGATAAACTGCCAGCCCAGACCACATCCGTGTGCATATATTCATTGACCTGTTCCTGTGGGGCGGTATACATTGGTCGCACGAGTCGGCGTTTGTCAAAAAGAGTCCGAGAACACATCCCAGCATGGTTAGGAAAGGGTCAAATAAAGGGTGTTAACAGTTCCATTCTAGCGCATCTGGTAGACTCTGACCATCGCCTGGATGCCAATGAGGCCTTCCGAGTTATCTACAAGGTACCCCCAAACTACTCAAAATTTATTGGACATTGTCTCTTGGCTACGGCAGAGGCGGCCGCAATCAGGCTACGCCGACCCATCCTTTGCGCCCAAAAGAATCTCGTAGCGACACCACAGTTACCATGGTCAAAAGCTGCTAATCCAGCGGCTTAACACCTCAACCGACTACCAGCTCCCCTAACGCGGGTCAAATGTTGACCCCGTTTTGACCCCCCATTCCCCCTCCCCTGACAACCGTCCTTCCTTTATTCATCTAACCCGCATAGTCCATTTACTTCATTACCCTATAAATGTAAAGGCCTGCTGAGAATAATCGAAAACAAACGTATGTTCGCCAATTCACCTTCTAAATTTTTCAATGGAATTTTTCGCAAAATCACTTATGTGTTTCTTAATCCCTCATAAGCCATTCTTCCCTCTTAGACAGTGAGTTCCACATAAACTGAGAGGACACCGCCTGTCCGGTCTCGTTGCTGGGCGTAGCTTTGCGACGGCACACATCAGCGGCAACTGCCACCCGAGAAAGCAACTCCGAGTTTTGTGTACAGAAAGCACTCGTTCGCGAGTATATTATCCAAAGTTACAGCCCTGTTATCATGTGCCTCCTTGGGGGATTGTGCAGTGTGTAAGTGGATGAAAACACCACAAAATTCCACCGTTACAAAAGCTATTTCCATTGGACTACGAAGAGGCTCAAAAATGAGCCAACCGCATCCGCCTTACATTTAATCAAAATTCTATATGTGTTTACTATTTATGCAAAAATATATACATATATGCTTATGTTTATGCATGTATATATGTAAACATAACTTCGTTTTTATTGATTCACGATTAATTGTTGAATGTAACAGTGAACAGTGACGTTATATTGACCTTTTCTTGCAGATTCTACATTTAGGCTTCCTACGTTGGAAACAGGACTTAATAAATGATGATGTCCTGGTCACCGAAATCGTAGGCTTCTTAATTTCAGTGTTTACACTTGTAAAAGCCTCCATCATCGAAGACTCTGTGCTCATTAATATCATAACTTTGGCCATATTTTGCCATCTCAACAGTCGCTTTATACGATTTTTGGTTTTGCGATTCGTAAATTTTACCTTTATGTGTTTTCGGTCTCAGCCCACATGTAGCGTCGTAGATTTTGGTAATCGTATGGTGCATTTAGGCTCTAACTGAGTTTTCGTTTAGCAAGCGAGCTGCACCATTTTAAACTTCTGAGAAACAAATGATTCACAACTTAAGCATAATCAGGTATTTGACAAAAAATAGCATTGGCGAGTTGTTAAACATTCTCGGCATACGTATTGCCTCTAAATTTGCAAAGTGTTTTTGTAAGAGGCCACATTTTTAAAAAGAGCTTTATCCTCCGCGTTGAATTAGCACATTTTAGGGATGGTATGTGCGATGTTTGCTCTTCTCATCTCAACGTTTTAACAGTAGACTGCAGAAAAATAAATTCACCCACCAGGTTTTATATTACCTTCGTACACGTATGCATGCTCAAAATAGAAATAAAGTAATCAATTTTGATGAACGTATGTTTTTGATTTTTCTTCACCGGTCATTTTACATAATACAACGCAGGAAAGATGGAGAGTTTTTTTAGCATTCAACCAATAGACAGTAAGAGAGATGGTTGAGGGTATTCAGAGATTATTTTGTTAACTTTGAGTGTGAGCAGGGGGTCAGAGAATTGGGGAGGGAGGGCGTCTGATAATAAGTTCTTGTCACTCCGTGGTCGCTGTCACGCGACGTGGTTAGAGGTGTGAAGGGCATGCCGATATAGTTTTCGGTAAAAGGTGCTTTAGTGCCCGCAACAACGCCCTATGTGGAACCGAAATCAGGTAAGCATGGTGACGGCCTTAATAGGGCTAGAATTTGTCCCCGTGATCTCGAAGCAGGTGAAACTCTCTGCTTCTTAAGTCATGTTTACTGCGCGTTTACATTTTCGTCATCCCATCTTCTGATGATGATTAATCTTAAACTTAACCTTGTCAAACCTGACTTCTTGGATACTTACATGTTCATCATCACTGAACTTAAATATAGACTTATACATTTTTGACAAAGTAAAATTTCACTGTTTGACTTCAATTAATTGGGAAAAGTATTTGCCAGGCAGGAATTTCCCCCAACCAGCTTGCATCTATAAAAAGCAATTAAAATATTCATGATTTACATAGTTAAGTTTCTGAAAAATTGAGGTTATCAAGGAGACATCGCTGCAATTTTTTTCAAACTGGGGCTTTTTTCACATGACGTAAATCCTTCCTTTAATGTTTCATTGTTTACGTGCCATGACTACACGTCAAGTCATGCTTAATAGTAGCCAAGTTGTCCTCATTGTGTTTTGGGCCGATATATCTACGGATATTAAAGCCAACTTCTGGCCCTGCCCAACATGATAATTAAAGCAATTAGCACCTTAGAAATAAAAAATACTCATGTTCCTCTCCTTCTCTTTTTCCAGTGAGAAATAAATTTTAGATGACAAGAGGCAATGGAGGAGATGACAAATATAAAACCGTAAAAGTTATCTTTATTGTGAAAGTAATGGCTATGCACTCAGCGCCATTTGAGAGTATTCAAACCAAGATGGAATTATTACAGTTTGACTCCCAGCGACTCGACTGTTGCCAAAGAGAGCGTCAATTGTGGGGCCCAAGCAGAACTGAAAAGGGGCAGTTGTGCTTTTACGCACCCTTTTCTTGACGTCGGAGGCGAGATAACATCACGAAAATGGATATTTGTCAAAAGCTAACTTAATAACAGGGGCAATTGAACAAATTACGCAAGGGCGAGAGCCGGCCAACCAGTCGGGTAGACCACTTCCACAAGTACAATGAAGACCACCTTAAAGAGAAAGCACTGCAACCTGACGCTCAGTGTTGATAACAGTTAAATTAGTTGAATTTCTTTAGCATTTTTAGGACAATCGGAGTTCTTAATTTTCAGAAGAAGAAGTTTCGACTACTGAAACAAAAGTTTTATTGTCCTGACGTTTCGGATTCCGTCGGAAATCCTTAATCCTAAGTAATGGTAAGATAGTCTGAGTCATGCGCAGGTAGGGGTGAAACATGCATAGATTGCACTGCATTTATACTTCGTAGTGGTCATCCGCGAGCGTGCTGTAATTATTCACTCCTGTAGCTACCGCAAGCGGATGACCGGTACAAACTATGGATAAAGTGCGATCTGTGCATGTTTCTCGCCTATCTGCGCATGACTCAGACTATGCTTCCAGTACCTAAAATAAAGGATTCCTGACGGAATCTGAAACATCAGGACAATAAAACTTTTGGCCCAGTGGTTGCATTATCTTCCGTTGAAATTCTCCCTGGAACTCACACATTCACCTCTATTGACAGTTATTATTGTGAGGAATTTATTGTTTGTCATTAGGATGGATTCCCAAGCGTCGGCCTAGTGACCAACCTCCGATTTTAAGAGAATTCTGTTTTGTCAAAAAACGAACCTTTGAGTCCCAGGAAGTAATTGACAGGGCGAAGATGCGACCGCTGGCAAAAAACTTTCGTTGGCCTGAAGTTTCGAAGTCCGTGGTGGATTTTTCATAGAAGGCTTCAGCAGAAAACCATAACAGAAACCGGTAGTACATGCACAGGAAATTGCAGTGTTTATAGGAGACAGCCAATACTGCACACTTACAAAAATGACGATAAACGGCGATTGCCGTCTTGTGTGTCTCACCCTTGATGACCAGCATGTGGGCCGTGAGCTGGTGAACTTTCATCATGCGTGGTGGATTTGCACGTAATGACTTCTCGGTCACGTGAGTGATTGGCGTTGGTTTAAGATGTAGCAATGGCTTATGCGTTCCCCAATTGGCTACTTGCTATGGTTACATTAAGGTTTAACGCCGAATATGGATGTGGCAAGTTGTTGCACTTCTTTATGCACTGAGGACCCATGAACCATGATTCAAGTAATTCTCTATTCATATGATTGTGAACTCTTGCAAGAATTTCGGCCGGGTCTCATCGAATTAGACATAACTTGAGAATTGCCATCATTTCGCCGCACCGCTGCCGCGATTCTGGCAATTCACGTCTTGAGAAATCTACCAGTTTTTCCGACGTGGTTGCTTTGTCTGCAACTGTAGCAGATACTTGAGGCGACTTTAGATGTAATTTGCCGTCGCAGTGGGTCTTTCAGTTTCATTATCTGTGCGCGACTCCAACTCCAATTGCTGCGGGAAGGTAATTGGCGGCCTCCGAGACGTTTTTTAATGGATCGGATCGCTCACAAAAATAAAAAGGGTCGATGGGCTTTTCTCGCCCACATTGCTTGCGTCTGCCATCGTCGAGGATTTTGAGTGCATAGAAATTTTCGATGAGCATCCGTCGAAAATATTGTCTTTTGGTTCACGTCAGTGCGTCAAAACACGCCGATGAAGCGTCCAACTGCAACTGCGTTTGCGGCTAATTGGGTCTTAGCTGTGAAAGTTGCATCGTGTTTGTCGCTTTCATGAGTAGTTTGATGTTCAGGTCTGTGCAAGCTTTGTGGCAATGTGCACTAATCACTGCGTCCTATTAATAACACAACTTCCCGTTCATGTATTACCTGCTTCTGTTACGCTTTTCTGTTAATGTGTCTGATAGAGATTCCGCGATGGATGTGGACACGTCAGATAAATGCAAGTCTTGTCCCAGTGATTGTTTTATCTTCTTCTAAAATTATGCTCTGTTGACCTTTTAGCAATTGCAAATATGAGTGTGCTTAGCAGCTACCAGAGTAGACAACTCTTCGTCTCAGTAGGTTCACACGCATGTAAAAAAGGGTTGTTACCTCATGCAGACCTCCCTACAGCTCAACAGGTGCCAATAAGAGTGCAGTCTATTTTGGCAGGCGTGGGTATGGAACATTTCGTGGACACTTCAAAGCAGTCTGAACAGCTGTGTCAAATAGAGCCCCACTGAGTTATTGATCGTCCTGACATAAACAATCCATATGTGACTTTGTAGCGTCTAGGTAATGATTATGGACAGACAGTGGCATTTGCGTTGGTGGCGATGGCCTTAGCGTTCCATAAGTGCTGACGTTCTTTACCCAAACTGAGTCTTAGCACCAAATATGGATAAAGCAAGTCGTTGCACTTATTTATGGACTAAGGCCGCAAACCATGTGCCAAGTAATTCTCGAATCATATGACTGTGAACTCTTGCAAGGATTAAATTCGAATGGATTGGCGAGTCTCGTCGAACGATATGGAACATGAGAATTTGCATCATTACGCCGTACTGCTGTTACGTGTTCAGCAATTTGCGTATTGCGAAGTCTTTTAGTTTCTCCGACGTAGTTACTTTTTTCCGCAACTGCACTAGATCCTAGAGACGACTCCAGATGTTTCTTTGACAGCCCTAACGAGGCCTAGATCGACCCGACATGGACAATCCGTATATGACTTTGTAGCGCCTAGGTAGTAATTATGCTCAGGTCGTGCTAACTTACTCTGAGCAGGCCAGCATTTTCTAATATTCACTGACACAACGGGTGCACATACACTGACCACCTACGCCCGTCCCTCAAGCCAATCAGTCTGACTAATCACCTGTCAATGCCGACTCGCACATAGGCCGCTCCAGAGGCCGTTGTGATTTACGTGGTCCCCTAGCTTCATATGCAGCGCTCTAGCCGGTGGTTGTTCCTTCGTCTAGCAGCTCATTTCTTCCTTCCTACTCTCCACTTTTTTCTGGACAGAATTAACTGTTCCTTCCACTCTGACTTCTATTTTCCTAACAAACCGGAGTCTGAAGATCACAGATGCGAATGTTAGCTTACTTAACCTCCTGTGATATGATTACTACAATCATTATATTGAATCCCAGGTTGTAGATAAAAGGAAGCTAGAGTCACCGGACTGAGAATTTATTGTGCACAAAAGCCTAAGCTTATATCTCATACGGCAGTGGACACTAGGGACATCTGGGCTGGCGTTGACTGCGTCCACCCATGCTTCAGATTGTGACTGTAAGAGAATAAGAGGCAGCTCTGGCAGCTGCTTTTACATAATTGTTTAGCGAGTTCAAGTGACGTCGGATTTGCCTGGTTCATAACCTGTAGGGATGTCGCCTTTGGAGGCTTGTGCTGCATCGAAAGAGTTTTGGTGTGTTATGGTGGCTCCTTGGTGGTTGCGACTATTTGAACGCGCTTGTATGCATGCTTGCAAGTCGGTCAAGTATCTTCAGGTATGCGAGTCGAATGCAACTGCCTGCAAAGATGCCTGTGACGTTGGAGCAGCGGGCAGTGACCGATTAAGGTGGACGGCATTTTTGGCTGCCCGCTACATCTTTTATCGGCGAAAAAAGTTTAAGAAGAAGATTCACTCACTGGAAGAACACTTTTTTTTGCCTGACGTGTGGATTTCCGTCAAGGAGTCTTCATCAGACAGATGGTGTATTGATTACGTAGATCTGCCGGGAGTCTGAATTGAGAATTTAGTAAAAACGAAGCTTTTCAGCTCGCCTATCTGTGCTGTCAAATGCATTCGTGGACATGAAGGTGAAATAGTTTTGTCTCAGTGCGAAAGCCACACACCGGGAAACTATTCGCATTTTGGGTTTATCAAAAGTAGCATTGAGCGCCAAAAAATGGAGTATAAATCATCCGAAGCACGCAACGTGCGTGACTTATGCGTCCTTTTTCATTAAGTGGCCTATTCGTTCTGCATTGCCAATGCATTCCAGTATGAGGAACTTGCAGACCGCCAAAATAGGGATTTAAAAATAAAAACTAAAGGCGAGTTGGGATGCGCATATATATATTGAGTATATTGGCCACATCCTGCAATGCCTGAAAACCAAAATTGCAGTTCACTAGACTGTCAGCAGATGTTTCCTAGTGGCTACATTGTTTGGTAAATAACGTCAGAGGCTGTAGCCCTTAACTTTGCATGTCTGTTGAAGCAGTCAGAATGAAGGAAGATGGTAACTTATGCAAGAACCAGTTTTTATTGAACAAATGCTTTTGCATATGCTTTACGTGAATCTTCAAATGGGATTTATATATTTGCGATTGCTCTTTCATAATTCGTCCGCTACCGTACCTTCAGTTTAATAAGGCCTTTTTGAGAAGTTGAAGACTCGATCCTCAAAGCCTTGAGACTAACAGTAGTTTTTTTTTCGGATAGCTCTTCGGATGTCGTAATTCAGTGGATTGCAGTCCGAACATCATCGGACTGAGGACAACCATTAAAAATAGCCGGATTATTCATGTTCTGAAGATGGGTGAATGAAATTACTTACCGAAACTTCAGACATATAATAACTCTCTCCCGGTGAAAATTCTATTTTTTTGTCTGCGAGTTGTATAGCAGCTCGTTATGTCTGAATGCGTGCGATTGTAAGTGTAGATATAATCAGATGATTAGTATTCAAGGTTTGTTAAAGCTACCATTTTTTACTTATACAAACGATGCTGCACAGATATTCTGACAAACTGGTTGTTTCCGGGTTTGGATAGTTGGTGTTCTTACGAACATCCAACTCAGGTCAATAAGCGTTTAGAATTAGACAGAAGAAGACTGCCGAAATGCAAATACCCTGGGCAGAAACACGGGCGGCTGTCATGGAAGTCCCTCGTCCCGTTCTGGTTTGGAGATCAATGTCGAGGGTCGCCAGAAGCCACACAGTGGCTAGTACTCTAGGCAGATGGAAAGTACCGGCAAAGACAGGGGTGACTGGGAAGGCCATTTCTGGCTCGTCAGCCTTTATTAGCCAATCATGCCCAACCCCAATCGGTGCATCTTACTTGTACTTGTACTTGTAACGGCATTCACCTCGGGCGGGTTGAGCCGGCATCAGTTTTGACGTTGACTGCATCATGAATCACAGCTGTCCAGGTGCGTCGATCTTGCGCCTGTTCACACAAGAGCACCATCCATTCACGGTTCCATTGGCGTAGGCCGTAGACGCATGGGCCGGAAACTGACGACAGATCATACTTGACCGTTGTTGTCCAAGTTTTCAGCTGACCGCCGCGACGTTTGTGCCAGGTGGGGGGAGGCGTCGCCACAAGCAGGTCACGAATCAGCTCACCATCATCACGCCGGGACGCATGCCCGAACCACCGAAGTCGTCTCTGAAGCAGGAGTGGAGGGAGAGCGTCCAGGTGACAGCGTCGGATGAGATCGGAGCAGCGAATTCGGTCGACGCGTCGGTGACGAAGGATGCGGCGTAGGCAATCATTGTCAAACACCTCAAGGCGCCTCATGTCCTCAACACGCATAGGCCATGTCTCTCCGCCATAGAGCAGGATAGATCGAACCACTGCTTGGTAAACACGGGACTTTGTGCGTAGTGATATTTCCCTTCTATTCCATAGAGGAGCGCACAGTCGGTAGAAGGCAGATCGGGCACGGTTGACGCGTGATACAACCTCGTTGACACCTTGACCCGTTTCCGTGACCAAAGAGCCTAAGTATCTAAACGAGTCGACCACTTCGAGAGGAGCGCCGTCGAGAACAATAGGAGTGACAGATGTAGGGGGCACACAGGAGAGCAAGACTTGGGTCTTAGTCGCGTTTAGGCGTATTCCGATGGATCGGGCACGCTCATTGACCTTGACCAATGCCTGCTGAACTGCATTACAGTTGTCACCAAAGAGGACGACGTCATCAGCATACGCCAAGTCAGTCACCAATTTCGAGCGACCAAACTGCACTCCCGGGAAGTCATCCAGTGCTTTGGTCATGATCCAGTCCACCGCATAGTTGAACAGGGTTGGTGAAAGGGCACAACCTTGGCGGACGCCCGTCCTGACGCTAAAGGCTTCCGTGTCACCGTTCTGCGTCCTCACCCGTGTGGAAGTGCCACGATAGTATGCCTGCATGAGATTGAGAAGCTTAGGTGGTAAGCCGTCCGTCCTTATTATGTTCCACAGCGAACTGCGATCAACAGAGTTAAATGCGGCAGCAAAGTCGATGAAGCATAGAACATTGGGTTGTTGGTGACCCCATCTCAGTTCAAGTACACGGCGGAGATTGAAGATCTGGTCGGTGCAGCCACGACCTGGTCGAAATCCACTCTGGTTTGGGCGGGTGCGTTGGTCTCTCGCAGTTTGGAAACGTTTGAGAAGAAGAGACGTGAATGTTTTCACCGCTACATCGATAAGGCTAATGCCTCTGTAATTTATGTACGCTCGTCTGTCGCCTTTTTTAAACAAGGGGAGGATCACTGCTTTTCTCCAGTCAAAGGGCACAACTTCGCTGTCCCGTATCTTGGCAAATATTTGTTGTAGCCAGGGCCCAATAACCTCGGGTGCACATTTAAAGAGCTCCGGTGGGAGGTCATCCTCACCAGGTGCCTTGTTGTTGCGTAGCCTCAAGAGAATGGAGATAACTTCATCTACACTGGGTGGCTCTGTATTGCACTCATACAGATGGTGGGGATCATCCGCATTGGGCGACAGGTCAGACATCACAGGGGGATCATGGTTAAGGTGGTCACAGAAATGCTCACGCCATCTCTCTAACCGGTCATCGATCTTAGTGATTACAGCACCGTTGCGATCCAGTAAAGTCTCGGTGGTGTTCCCCGAA
Organism: Ligula intestinalis; assembly: GCA_036362985.1. Classification (NCBI taxonomy): domain Eukaryota; kingdom Metazoa; phylum Platyhelminthes; class Cestoda; order Diphyllobothriidea; family Diphyllobothriidae; genus Ligula; species Ligula intestinalis. The sequence continues at coordinate 33,668,563 of JAYGXS010000007.1, read as the reverse complement.
CCTCTGCTGGCCTGCTTTAAGAGTCGGTAGAGCTTGTGGGTGTCACCTCTGGTAGCTGCTCGCTCCGTTTCCGTGGCAAAGTTGCTCCAGTAGGCATTTCTATCCGCTCGGATGGCCCTTGTCGTTTAGCACCGCAGCTCTCTGTAAGTGGGGGAGCCAGTGAGTCTGGCTCGACCGGCCTCCTCAGCTAACTCAAGTGTGGGTCTAGTGATCCAGTCGCGATGTCGCCGTCGGGTTTTGCCCAGATGGGTGTATGCCATCTCTGACATCGCGGCCTTCAGGGACTGCCACGCGGGCTCTGGGTCCGCTCGGGCGTCAGGGTACAGGCCGTCGAAACGGTTCTGGAGTGCTAAGTGGAAGGCGTCGCCAGCAGAGGACTTCAGCTTTGCAGCATCGATCCGCTGTGGTCGGGAGGGTCTGTGTATAGCTCTCAAACGCAAGCGAAGGGTTGCCCGCTGTAGAACATGGTCCGATGCATGAGCGTTTCCTGTATCAGCACCGCGGTAGGCTCGACAATCCAAGACCGAGCTGGCCCAGCGTGCTCGGACAAGGATGTGATCTATTTGGGCCTGGGTATGCCCGTCATTTGAGTACCAAGTGTCAAGGTGGTGGCGCGGATGATCAAAACGGGTGCTTGACACAACGAGGCGGTTAGACGATGCGAAGTTGACAAGGTGCTCACCGTTGGCACACTGCGCTCCGACAATTTGCCTAGCACATGACGGGTTCCAGCGTCACACACACCTGGTCGGGCGTTCCAGTCACCGGCAATGACGAGTAGATCGCTTCTTGCGATGCGGTCAACTGTTCGCTAGAGGTCACCGTAGTAGTCATATTTTATGCTGTCATCAGCAGCCAGAGTAGGCGCATATACCGAGATGATGGAAACGTTGACTGGGGCACTTTTCAAACGGACCCAAGCCATCCGCGGTGAGACAGCCTCCCACTCTAGCAGACTCGAGTGAAATTCATCGGCCAAAGCTATAGCGACACCATACAGTCCAGAGTTGTCAGACACACCACTGTGGTAGAGATGGTACGCAGAGTCAGTTCTTGGTACTTGCAGCAGTTTGTGGCCAGTGCCAGGTAGGCGGACCTCAGAGAGACACGCCACACCAACACGGTATTCAGAAAGGGATTTGGCTGTTAACAGTTGGGTGCCGTCATCCCTCAAAGTTTGAACATTCCAGCCTGCAATTTGCAATCCGGCATCAGCTCGCAGATTTAACACCCGTCCCGCGATGCCAAGAGGATGGGGCACATCGGTTCCCGCGGATGCCGTAGCAGAGATCGTATGTTGCGTATAGTTGAAAGTGTAGAAAGTCAATTCCCTGTTTCGTGGAGAAAAGGGGATTGGCGCTAGGTCCCCGGTCTTGCTCCCCTACCAGAGCCCCGTTAGCCAAGCAAAAGCAAGTTTCCGGCGCGCACCAGCGTGGAGGTGGGGTTGGATTTTACGCACCGGTGCATCTGCCGAGGCTTTACCCGCGACCTATTGATAAGAAGTTCAAAGCTCTCGTCCACTAATCCGCCTACACTACTATCTAGTGTGCGGCTGGTTATAGGGCTGAGGCGTGAGCACCAAGGCATAACGGGACAAGTGATCCCCGGAACGGAGTGATGTGCGTTTTCCGACCAACGACAGCGATTACTGTTTGAACGCCTGCATGTGTCCACATTAAAAAAATACTCGAATGAGCGCAGTCAGCGTGGTTTGAGGACCATTGCATCAGGCACCCACTTGATGAGAGTGAATGCCTTCAGCTTGCGTTGTAACTGTGATGAAAACCGGAGGTGCAGTGACCGCAGTGGGCTACACCATTTCTTTTGAACCAATTATGCTTTTGTGTTTCACATACTGGTCCTCGGATAGAGGCTACTTGTGAAACAAAACTCTATGAGAATGAAGACAAACATGAAAAAGCACAGAAGCCCCCGCTGCATGCTTTTTCGCGAGTGACTGCTTGACAGTCGCCGTAGACACCACATCTATTTACTAGGTATCACTGTTTACGGCGCAGGTAACAGATAACATAAGAGCTGATGAAAGAATAAGGAATGCAATGCACGGTTTAGAATGACCACGATATAGTGGTCAGGATGTGGACATTGAAATTTCGACAGTTCGCATGGAGAGGTTCGGTGGAAATTCTGGCAACCATAAGGTTCGTCGACCAGTATCCGCTTGTTGATAATTTGGTCCAAATTAGCGACAATTCTATACATATAACCTCAATTATGTACTTGTTGCTGGTATAGGTAATCTTTTGTTCACTTGGAGCAGACCGAATTCGTAGCTAGAATTTGCGTCACCGGTGCGTCCACAACGAAAATTAGAAAAAAAAACGAATCAATGTATCCTGAACTGCTATTCGTTACTGAACTGTTCAGATAGAAGTTATCATAAACGTACACACACAAATTAGTTTATCTGGCATCCGACTTAGCGATGACAAACAGTTAAGCAACATTTTAGGGCAATAAGCCGGAGACTGCGTTATTTCGCAAGTAGACCACACTCCATCAGATTGTGGCTATCATGAAGGTCTATCAAATGGACGGTCAATCTGTTCTTGGACGTCACCCGGGGTTAGATATTTGCTCTCACAAAGCGCTTGCAGGTATTCCGAAATATCTTTTCCAGATGAAAATAATGGTTGAATAGGATTTTTATATAACCTCTCATGCAGTGTTAGCCTTGCATATTGTAGTCGGAGCACAATGTTGGCGTTCAACGTATAATCCTTTTGACTGCATGCCAAACCTACTCTTACAAAAGTGACGGTGTAAGCATTACGAATTTTTCCCCACTGATTTTAACTGCCTCTGTGAATTCAAACGTTTTTTTTTCAGAAAACCTGCACTGCAATATACTTTACTGAAATAACTTACGGGCATCTTACAGTTATATCTCCTTTTATTTGAACAGTAGCGTCGTAGCTCAAATTGACAGAGCGTTGGCTGCGTAAAGCCCTTCTCTGTTGTGCGAGTCCGCATCCCGCCAGTGCTGCGAATTTTTTTACAATTGACTCAGCATAAAAATATACAGAAATATATGGTCTAGGCCTATAGACCTTGAATATACTGGTGTGTTCTATGATTAACGTTCCATTTAGGCCTCGGCAGAAGCCCTGACAGCCGTAGGAGCTAAAATTATGGGCAGAACGTTCATCAACGCGTGCCAGTATCTCCTGACCTAAACCAGGAAGACAACGAGCTCGTGGCTCAATGGTTAGGGCATTTGACGCTCATCAAAAAGGTTGCGATTTCAAGGCTGAGGTGAGACACCTCTTGGCTCTGGGTATTATCGGCTGGCGACGGCTGATAGGCCAGAAATGGTCATTTCGGTCTCATTTGCATCTGCCTGTACTGATGTACACCAAATTCAATAATTACTGCCTTGGGAAATTAAAGAAACTGACACTTATCAGCGCACCTCTCAAAGTCTACAACAAGGCCTACATCTGCGGCAAAACATTTAAGTTTTTTTACTGATACTGATTAACTATTTATAGAATCTGAAAATATGCAGCTCTTAGTGTATAAACCCCGTAGAACAGGTGTAACAAAAGGAAGGGTTACTTTTTACCAAGGACATAGGTTAAAAAATAATTGTATGCCTGCGTTAGGTAAGCTTTTTTTACTTAAAAAGGACATCGAAAAACACATGGTTCGCACCAGCCGGTAAGGTACAAAGAGGTACGAGAAAACATCCCAGCACTGTGAAGGAATGGCCAAATAAAGTGTATAAACAGTTCCATTATAGTGCTCCTGGTAGACTCAGACCATTGCCTGGATCCTAGAGAGACCTTCCGAGTGTTCTGCAAGGTGACATCATACGACTCAAAATTCCTTTGACAGCATCTGTTGGTTACAGCAGAATCGGTAGCCATCAGGCTACATTAACTGGTCCTGTGCGTACAAATGAACTTCGTTATGGTGCCGCAGTTACCAGAGCCGAATGTCGCTAGTCAAAGAGCCCGAAATTTATCACCTCTCTCGGCTGCCAATCCCCCAAAACGGTGATTGCATATTGACCCCGATTAGTTCCTACCAACCCTGACAAACGCACTCATTGTTTTCTACCAATCCGCATACCTTATTCAGTCAATTAAGGTATAAATGTACAGGCCCGGTGAGAATTTATCGGAAACAAACGTATGTCCTCCAATATATGTTCCGGCATTTACAATGGGAATTTTCGCCAACTTAAAAAATGGTGTAGTTCATGAGTCCGGCAGAAAATAGGTGTGTTCAAAATTCCGCTTTCTGACCTGACAAAAATATCTGAAGAATAGTTCACGCTGCAATTAAAATTGCAACCCCACACCTAAGTGGACTTTTCCAATCGACAACACATTTTCGAAGTTTGGAAAAATCATATGAGATAGCATATCGATAAACTCGTACAACTACGCTCCCCAAGCGCATATGACCAGAACTAACACGGTAACCGCAAATGTTTTGAGGCAGACAGGTGGGTCTGATCGCTATTATAATATTCGCTGTTCGTGAAATTACGCCAAAGGGCACGTGCAGTCTACTGTGTAAACATACCACGCAAGATGCTATCTACTCCCATTGTTTTCCAACTAGATTATGGCATATGCCGTTTTTCCTCCAAGAAATAGTTTTGGTCCAAAGGATGGGTTTGCTGGCCTGTTTTGGCAAAGACCAAATGCATACAAAGCTTCATTTTCAGCACACCTGGATATTAACTTGAAGATGAGCGGTTGGATAATAGGAAGATGCTATATGAGGGGCGACAGTGGCACGCACATTATACGCGTCAGTTCTGTAGAGGTCCTTCTGCGCGGACAAGAGATCTGACTAATTATTATGAATAAACATCGTGCGAATTCATTTTCGCATTCCAAAACAAACACATTACTCACCCGTGGAAAGGATCTACGCTGAGCACACATGCCGTTGACAACGGCGTCATTCCAACCGGAAAGGATTTGCCTCAACGTCCTCACAACGTTACGTTTTTGAACACGGGATATAAAAGGTAGCATAATCTGCAAATGGTAAAAGTGACACGCATAAATGGTCTGAACATCTTTATTTAAGTCGAGCCAACTGAAAATGTGTGAAATATGTAAATAACATCGATTTCTTTAAAGGGAGCTCTAAACCACATCTAAATGCAAAAATGGTATTTAAATGACTAAACGCTTACGTCGAAAAACGCTGCAAATCAATGTGGTTATGAAAAATAGTGGGTTGTTGGGAAATCGTTCTGTTTATCGCTGTTTCATGCGTCTAAACACAATTTGTCGCATTCATTTATATAATAGCCCTATTAGGTGAGAACACATCGATTTGTTTTTGTACTTGTTATCAATATACGCATTTTCAGTAACCTCTAGGAACTGGATTAGAAATTCAAACTGTGGAGACTGTAGTGGTTAATAAGACTTTCCATACAACAAGGAGCTTTTCTTCAAATGTCCGAAGAATAGAAAATAACCTTCCATACAGAACTGAGTATCTAAGGTTTTCAAAATTAAACTCAGCACCACGGATACCGAAATGTCGAGTAGCACTTAATAATGGATAGCCTGTTGTCATATTTAACTAATTCTCCAAAAATTAACACCACGTTTACAGTTTATTTATAGTTTGCGTGAACGAGCGGCTTTCGAAATCAAAAGACTTTTGCTTTACCTTCTATCTTCATAAACAGAAAAAGGAAATTCGAGAATACATTTTGTTGAATTTAAACAGGCCGAAAATAATTGGGCAGCAATTATACATCAATAGAGGATGCTAAAACGTATAATCTCATGAGTGGGCTACTGAAACAGGTCCTTATCGAGTAAAATTGCAAGATTGATGCACTAGGCACATGTACGCTAACGTGATTGCTATCGCAGTTTGCGAAGGTACATCGAACAGCATGTATATTGCACTGCGTAAACTTGCCATAAAGCATGTTATCTAATCACGCTGTCTTTTAACTAGATTATGGGATATGACTTTTTCCCAGAAATAGTTTTGGCCGAAAGGATGGATTCGTTGGCATGTTCTTAACAAAACTCAAATATGTGCGGAGCTTCGTTCATAGCATACTGGGGAATACGTTGAGCATTTAAAGCAGTTGGATCATAGCAAAAAAACTGGGTTCGAATGACAGTCGCACGCACATTGTACGTGTTAGGTCTTTGAAGATTCTTCTGCGCAAACATGAGATCTAGCTACATTTTTTCCAGATAATAATCGCGCGGCAAATATCATGCGAATGCGTTTTTGCTTTCGTTCAGTAGATGAAAAATGACGCAAAAGACACATATTTCTCATTCAGGAAATGATTTATGGTGAGGAACATGGTGCTGACAATGGCTCTTCTGTCACTTCTGTCATGCGAATCCGGAAGATTTTGTCTCCTTTAGTGCAATTCTCTACGTTTTTTTTGCGGGGGATATATGTGCTCGGATAATACATAGATGGTTAAATTCACATGAAGAAACGGTTTGAAGGCTTTTGCCTTTGTCATCTAACTGATGACTTTTGAAATACATACATGCAATCAATATCTTTGAAAAGAGATCTAAAGCTTTTCAATATAATAAAATACCAACATGATATTCCATCGACTGACCGCGTTTTTTAAGCAATGTTGTGAATTAAACGCATTTTTAACAAGCACTCTGTTTCGTGAAATCCTACTGTTTGCCGTTGTTTTACGTATTTAAGTGCACATCAGCTTGCTCATTTATGTACAAACAGTTCACTTAGGAGGAAAGCATATATTAAAATTTGTACTTGTTATAAACTTCGTCACTTTTCTGTTGTTTGTAAGAGCTGTGGCGTCTGTAGCATTTGATGGGACTTTCCATGCAACAATGAGGTGTCCTTTAGGTGCCATAAGAAGTTTAAATGCACTAAAGTACGGAAAGTAGCTTCTTCCGGTTTCCCAAAATAAACGCACATATTGAGATGTCAGGTAGCACGCAATAATGCATAGTGTATTGTTATATGGGATTTCCCCAATCTTAACACCATATTTCAAGTTCGTTTAATGCTGACGTCACCAACTGCTTTCAAAATCTAAGGCTACTTCTTTGCCTTTGATCTTCATCAACAGGAAGCGCAAATGAGTGAACAGCTTTGTTCATTTTTAACTGACCGAAAATAATATTCTACTTTAAAAATCGTCGGTCAGCCATTAGGCATTAGTAGAGCATTTTGAAAAATAAAATGAAGATGCTGAAATGGGCTCTACTGGAGTAAAATGTCGAGATTGATACACAATGCAGTCCTTGGGGCATTGGCGTGGGCGTGATCGCTATCATAATATTCGCAGAATGTGAATTAGCACCAAATAGCATGTGCATTTGACTATGAATACTTACTACATATTATGTTTTCTACTCACGTTGTTTAGGTAATGCTGTTTTCCACCCTAAAATGTGTTGGCCGCAAGAATACAGTTAATGACATGTTTTCGGCAAAGCCCAGATATGTGTGGGGAACTTCGTTTATAGCGAAGTGGAGAATACGTTGAGCAGTAGAAGCAGTTGGATCGTAGCAAGAATCTGGGGTCCGGAGGATGGTCGCATGCCGCAGCTCTATGAAGATTCTCCTGTGCAGAAAAGGGATCTGGCTACGTTTTCTTCCGGATAACCATCACACTGCTAATGCGTTTTCGCATTCTTGTAAACGAAATGTGACGCAGAACACATACACATTCCTCATCCGGGAAATGATTTATGCTGTGCAAATACATGGTGCTGTAAATGGCCCTTCTGTCACTTCTGTCACCCTAATCCGGAAGAATTTCCCTTTTCGCTGCAGCAAATCGGTGTGTTTTTGAAAAGAGGATATATGAGTTCAGATTATGCGTAGATGGTTTAAGTCACATATACAAATGGCACAAAGGATTTTTTTCTAGGTCACAAGCACTGAAATGTGTGAAATATGTGCAAGCCATTAGTTTCTCTGAAGGCAGATCTAAACCTCTACAGAATAAAAACGCGACATTTAAATTGCTGACCGCTTTTACCGGGAAATTTTGCAAACAAAACGTAGTTATAACATACTCGTTGTCGTTGTGAAATCATTCTGCTGGCCGTTATCTTAGCTACTGAAGTGCAAATTGGCTTACTCACGTATCTGTTAACAGTACAGTGGCATATATGCGTACACCGATCTGTCAGAGGAGCCATTCGTCCGTCTATATTGCAATTAAAGCTCACTCTCTAGCCTCTACCGCGAGGTAGCCAGGATATAGGCAGAATAACATCACCAGCAATGGCAGGTGACACTACAAAGGTATGCACTGCCTTATTAGGCGTCATCGGCTAGTAATAACCAACCCCAGTTTGCCTGCTGAAAGTGCTGCCACACCGAGATGTGAACTTGCGATCTGTCCCGTTAGGGCGAACGCCCTAAGAGTTGAGCTACGAGCCCATGATCTTGTCTGTATTAGATCGGGAATATACAGCGGTATATACGCGTACACTGATCTGCCAGACGACACACTCATCCGTCCATATCCTAGCCGCCTCGCGGTGGTGGCTCGAGAGAGAGCTCTAATGGCAACACCGGTGGACGAGTGGGTCCTCCGATAGATCAGTGTACGCGTATATACCGCTGTATATTCCCGATCTAATACC
>JAYGXS010000007.1:33606053-33659935 GCA_036362985.1 Ligula intestinalis | reverse complement strand
ATAATGCAGAAAAGGCCTTCCTAGTGTCCCATGTCGTTGCTGGTAATGTCCTTCTGAATAACAGTACACTGAATAAAAACGCATTTATTACCTTTTGTATTTGTCATCAACTTAATTACCTTCACTTATACGTTAGGGCCATTTATAAGTTTCCAGCTGCAGGAGCTGTGGACTAAAATGGGAATGTTTCTAGAAGAATGAGTTTTCCTTCAACTTTTAGATGAATTTTATATAATCTTCTTCTCCAGGCCTTGAAAATAAACGCCCTATCACGCATACGTAAATGTCAAGTAACACTGAAAAATAAAAGGGTGTTTATCTTACTCACCGGATTTCTTTAAACTTAACACACATTTCCAGTTCATTTAATTCTGACGTCACCAACAGCTTTCGTAATCAAAATACTACTATATTAATCATTGATCTTCATCAACAGGAAGCGTAAATGAGAGAACAGCTTTTGTGCGGTTTGAACAGGCTGAAAACAGTATTCTACGCTAAAAATCGCCGGTTAGTAATAGGCCACTATAAGAGCATTCTGAACATTAAAATTTTGGAAAAAAAATGTTGAAATTTGCCATAATCGAGCAAAATATTGAGATTGATGCACTATGCAGTCCTTGAGCAGAAGTATCACCAAGCAGCTTGTACATTCTACTGCGTATACTTACCACATAACTTGTTATATACTCACGCTCTTTTCCAACTAGATTACTGGATATGCTGCTTTTCCGCCCTAAAATATTGTTAGCCAAAGGATACAGTCAATGGCATGTATTTGGCAAAGCCCAAATATGTGCGGCAAGCTTCGTTTATATCGTACTGGGGAATGAGTTGAACAGTTGAAGCAGTTGAATCATAGCAAGAAGTTGGGTGACGAACGACAGTCGCACGCACATTGAACGCGTCAGGTCTGTGAAGATTCTTCTGCGCAGACAAGATATCTGGTTACGTTTTTCGTTCGGATAACCATCGCACTGCTAATATCGCGCGAATGAGTTCGGTAGATGAAAAGTGACGGTCAAGGCATACACATTCCTCAGGCAGGAAATGATTTATGCTGAGCAAACATGGTTCTGACAATGGCCTTTCATTTACTTCTGTCACGCTAACACGGAAGGGTTTGTCTCCTTGCTGCCTAAAATGGCTGTGTTCATTAACAAAGGATGTATGCGTTCAGCTAATGTGTATATACCTAAATTCGCATAGAAACATCCTCTAAAATGCTTAAACTTCAATCAAGCCAAATTAAAAGGGGTGAGATGCATTCATATAATCAATGGGAGATCTAACACTGTTTGCCCTACTGAATGCAAACCTATTTTTTTAAGCAACTGGACGCTTTTTACTGAAATCATTATGCTTACCGTTATCTTACGTATTTAAATTTACATCGACTTACTCTTTTACGTAACAACAGTTCTTAAGTATGAAAAACGTTTGTTTGCCCGTGTTTGCCCATGTTATTAACTTCCTAATAAAACTTCCAACTGCGTAGGCTGTAGTATTCAATGGGATTTCCCTTGCAGCAAAGAGATATCCTTTAAATGCCCTGAAAAGTTTAGATGATCTCAGTTATGGAATTAATCTTCTTCAGGTTTTTAAAATAAAAGAACAATTAAGAGAATAATGGATAAGTTATTGAGGAGAAGATAACTCATTCGCGGGGACAATACTTTTATTCGCTTGACGTTTTTGAGATCTGTCGCGGATTCAGCATCAGAGAGGTAGCAGATGAGGGAAGCCTGCGCACAGGAATTTGCAGTATTTACAGGACATAGTCATATGTGCAAACATACAACGACAATTAACCCTAACTGTCTTCTTGTATGTTGATAGTTCGTCGAAAGATTTGCCGGCTCTGACCTTTTAAACCTTCATCACGCGTGGTGGACTCGGACGCGATGATTGCTCGACAGTCTGGCCCTCCAATGTTGGCGTAGGATGACGCGGTGGCCTGTCCGCTCACCAAGTGGTGAGATGCTTTGGTCTCACTTTGACTCTCAGCGCCAAATAGGGATTTCGCAAATCGTTGCGCTTTTTTATGGATTGGGAGCGCGTGAACCATGACTTGAGTAATTCTCGGCTCACTTGATTGTCACCTCTTGCGACAATTTTGACAAATACTGGTCATTTTCGTTGTATATTTGTAATAATGATTCTACTTTAAGAAGTGCACCTCATATACCCCTATTCCCAGCATTTTTTTCTACGACAACGATGGCTAAAGGGTTTCTGGGGGTAAGGAAATACGGTGAGCAGTGAAGGAAATTCGTAAAATTATGTTCACAGTGTAAAAGTGTAGTAGAAATTGTTTCCCGCGGTAGCTGTCAGTAAGTTGTTTGCGTATCTAAATTTAAGTTGTGTGCCGTGGACTATACTAATCTTACTTAAGCTCAGTATGTTTTGCCTCACATAACTTGACGTAGCTGACCCCCTAACCACCATTTCTATTTTTACAGTGATACAGTGGTTTGTCGTAGGACGTTAAACGATAATTAAGTTAAGGAAAATATACGGATATAAGGCAACAATATTTCTCAATAAAATAAGCTAAAATGTGAATAGCAGTTAGTAGAGTATAATTCACTGCCTATCCTAATTGTCCACTCATTAAACCCTATAACCACCATTTCCGTGGGATAAAGTACTGGAAAAAGGGGTACATGAGGTGTACTATATAAGCTACTGTTAGGCAAAGGTGGCCACGCGGCATCTATTGGCTATATACACCTTCGCTGGTCTTACACTTTCTGCTGTTGATTCTGAAGTTGGATTCAAGATAGGATACAAAATATGAGGCAAGTAAAGTTCTAGTTTCGTATAAAATGAAAGGCGGGCATCATGGAAAAGTATCCTATGGGAAACGAGTAAGTTTATTGAGTAAATTTTCGGGATTTGAACGCACGCAAATGCCTTCTCTGATGTGTGGGTTCAAATTACGTTCAACTTGTCTGCGCAATCAGTCGTCAATCAACGTCAACCTTTGAATAGGTATGTTCGCGTGGGTGCATTATCCTTTAAAAGCGAATGATTTCTATTTTCAGCCGAGGAGAATAGGCATCAAAGACTCCTCCTCGTCTCAGTTACCTCTGGAAGAATCTTGACTAGCTGAACGTTGAGACTAGCAGACTACGACTCCAGTCAAGGACAAGGTCGCATGCGACAAACGTACCTTCTCGGCAGTCATGGAAATTTTGTGCGTACGTGCGGATAAAGAGTGCTATACTTGCAAATGTGGCAGCTGTCTCAGGATAAACAAACTCGCACACTTTTCTTACGGCTGCACCCACCAACCGCTTTGAGCTGTGGAGGCCTCACTGCTCGTGACTACCAACCTCTCAGGTGAGTCATTTACCACGATTTCGAAGCCGCCTGCTTAACAGAAAAAACTCAGCGACCGAAAAGAGTGCGGCCAGTTTAGTCTTTCGGTGGCTTTTTGGGTGTCTGTCAAGTAACGCCTCAGCGTCGCATATGCTAGTTGATAAGCTCAGCAGCCATGTACACCTCATCGGCTAGGCATGTGATTCTGACTTTTCTGCGTAAGATCAACAATGACAAAAAATATCCTAATTGTAGATACTTTGGTTTCGTTTTTATATTTGGTCGTCTGCTAGCCCATGTTGATGCTGACTTAGTGTGTTTCGTTAATTTTTTTATCCACACTCCCATTGACTCCTATCTTCCACCAAACGAAATTTCCTTATCACCCAGTGTCTTTACTGTGGTGTCTGTGGCAACAGGAGTCAAACACCTCAAAATGGTTTCAGGCGTTTTACTGAATAACCAGAAGTCAGGCCAGCGCGCTTCCGATGATGACGATCTTAAAATGCTTAATCCTTAGACTTCTTCCAAATCCGCTTTCTGGCAGCTTGGTGTTACCCTGACATATTCATTGTTCAGGTTGAAACCATTTTCACTAAAATTTGAAAAGATTTTCATTATATCTGTCGGTAACACTTACATCACATACCTCAAGCCCTAAACTGGCAATTTATGGATAATTGCATTGGCCTCCTTTTTTGTCATTGCTCGCCGGTTAGTGTTGCAGCCTTGCTCAAAAATACTTCTTGATGTTCAAGCGTATTCTTCGAATGTTTTTCTCAGCTAACAGTTTTTCATTTGCTGTTTTTGGCAAACATTTTAATACAATGACACTTTAAAATGGTCAAGAAATGTGTTGACCGCATTTTGATTAGGTTGCGCATCCACTGACCTCTCAATTAGCGGCTGCGGAGTCTTCCCAAACCGTGCGCCGAAGCTTCCGACCTATATCCTAGCGTACATCAGCATATCCGCATTCTGCTGTCCTATTCGTAGCACACTGCTTCGTATGTAAAGATACGGAAATTTAGAAGTTGAAACTAAACCTGTCTCCATTTTAGATGTAAATTTCATGCCTAGATTTTTGTGTATTTGATTAATTAATTTCTTTGTTTCAGTGAATGGTGGCATACATTGCTGAATATTTTGGAAGTTCGGAATTTTTTCACTTTCTTCCTGTATCAACCTATGGAGATGGTTCTGATTGTAAATGTCTATGTTCACGGGGATACGCCAAATATATCATAAATTTAAATCGCGCCTGACTGGATTTATAACGTGCCCTCTCGCCTACTTTTTAGTATGTGAGGGTGTGAATCCATCTAAGCACAAGAGTTATTGTTTGAAATTCAGATTTTGCAATCTTCACCGGTAATATCTTATACGAAGTCTGGGCTTATCAGCATATAGCGGAGTGGGGGACCATCGACCTTCCTTTCTAACATAGTGAAGGCGAGTGAATGTTGCAATTTAAAAAATCGGTAAAACCTCTTTTACCTACCAGAATTGGCGGCAAATGCATAGTTTGATATTGATGGACTCATCACGTTGAATGTGGACGCAAGTTCCGTCATGGGCAGACAGAAACAGCACATATAAATAAGAAGGCTTAAAAAAGCAGAAAACAGCGGCAAGCATATAAGATAGGGCCAGCTAAAGGATATAAACAATTCTATTCTGGCACACCTGGTAGACTCAGACCATCATGTTGATGCCAGAGAGGCCTTCCGAGTGATCTGCAAGGTACCCTGAAGCTTTTCAAAATTTCTTGGACAGCGTCTGTGGGCTACGACAGAAGCGGACGCCATTGTGCTACGCCGAGCGGTTCTGTGTGCCCAAAAGTATTTTGTTGCGATACCGAAGTTACCATGGCCAGAAGCCACTAATCCAACAGTCAGCAGCTTATCATCTCGGTCGACTACCAATTTTCCGTAAAACTGATCAGATTTGGACCCCGTTACCCCTCCATTGACAACTGTTCTATTTTGTTTTACCAACCCGCATACTTTATTTACTTACCATATAAATGTAAGGGCCCGAAGAGAACTGATCGAAAACAAACGTCTGTTCGCCAATTCATTTTCTGATTAAAAAATAAGATAATTATAATTATTCTTTTTAAAGGAATGAAGAAAAACTTTCGTCTTTGTCTACAACATGTCTGCTCTGATTCATAAAAAGCAAACTAGTCAGTACGAAATACCTATGCTCGCCTTAAATTCGATTTCATTTACATGCAAGACGTATTAATTGGCAACAGCAGGGCTACGAAAATGTGCACACCCGTCGCAGCGAGCATCCGAACATCAGCATGGGAGACCGCCAGATTGTTTATATGCGCCTGTACACGCCTGTGCACATCGCGCCAATGAATGCACGCGTCTGTGAGTGGCCGACGGCTGAGCAACCAATTGGCCGCCGAGGAATTAGCCGCGCGGCCCTCCTCGCGTGCGTGCGTGTATGCGTGTGCGCCCCCCTTGTCAACGCGCTGTCGTCATTGCACGCGTGTGTACGTGTGTCAGAATCATCAACACCGACCTGCAAACCCATTCAGTCACCCAGTCATCTTACTGTGCTGCTGCGTCGTCGACTGCTGAAGCCTACTCGACAGTGTTTACCAGTCCCGAGCTGTCCGTCTGAAGACGTCATGTGCTGTTATCGCATCCCCCAGCAGCAAGCCCGAGTGCCATTATTATAACCTCTTCCTCACGTGCTCAGTGTTCATGCTTTGTTTGTGCCGAATACCTACTACCGAGAGAAAAGCATACATATATTTTTCATCGACTACACACCCTACGTAAAAGGCCAGAACTAGAGCAGGAGTTGTATATGCGATTGCCCTTGAAGTTACCGTGTGATACATCAACTCATTCAATGTTCAGCCTTCTCGTTTCACTGGGCCTATTTCTACTTTTTGGAAAATGCCAGGTAACTAATTGGCGGTTCTGTTTAAATAATTATAAATGCCTGTCTATTTTAAGTTTCGTATTTCTAGAAATGATGACATATTAACTCAGTAAGTCTTGGAAAGTAATGGATTATATGGTGTAGCATGCAACACGCTACTAATTACACTATCCTAGATTCATGTATTGCCGACCTTCTGTTGCTTTAGGAGTTCGACCCATCAGCTGCTCCCCACATCTCTCCATGTGCTTTCGCGTAGATATACCAATTCTGAAAGCGTTATTTGCTGATTACCCTCTCAAATTTATCTGATGATTGGTAGTTCACTGACTATTACGTGGTTATCCCACTATGTGTAGTGGATATCGACCAAAACATTCGTTTGTACCTTCGTGCTTTAACTATATACCTTAATTCTGGCTTGCTTATCCAAAGGTAATAGTAATTAACTAAATAAAATCTGCGTGCTGGTAGAAAATTAGTGCGGTTGTTAGAGGGATCGGGGTAAAACGTCTGATCAGCGTTAGGGGGGACAGGTAGCCGGGAGAGGTGGTGAGCTGCGGACTTTTTGTTAGTGGCTTCTGGCCATGGAAACTGCGTCGACGAGACAAAGTCCTTTTCTGCGCACAGGCTCGGTTTGCGTAGCCAGCTGGTGGCCGCTTCTGCCGTAGCCAACGGACGCTCTCCAAGGAATTTTGAATAGCTTCAGGATGGCTTGTAGATCACTCGGAGGGTCCGTCTGACATCCACGTGACGGCCTGAGTTTACCAGGTGCGCTAGAATGAAACTGCATCCTCCTCTGAAAGCCGCCTTATTTTTCTACCAATACGCATGTTAAATTTACAGCAGTACCATATAAATGTAAAGGATGGATGCTAATTTATAGAAAGCAGACAAATGTACGCCATTGTACCTTCTCAAGTTTTAGTGGCAATTTTCGCAAATGTAAAACCCAAGTAAACCAGTATCAGTATATTGAGGGATGTGTAGGAAAAATACCTTTGAGTGCCCTATTTGTACATATGTGCAGTGGTAGCAGAAAATTTGTTTCTCAGACTGTTGGCGAGGCCAGTTGTCCTGTGTCACCGGTGATAAATGTTGGATGAAATTTAAAATCAGCCATTTCAAAACTGGAGTTTCTCGCCAGAAAGCACATAGGGAATGCTGGAAGAACCACTAGTAAGCCAAGCCCTTCAAACTTCTACCATGCAGTGGCTTGATATCGGCGAAACAAAGGTCCGGTCTTTTGGTTAGTGCTTGGGTTTTCGGTAGGGTTTATCGTCCAACCAGAGTAAGTGTTGTCTCTCTGCTGTTTTCTTTGCAAATCATCGCTATAGCTGATGGATTGCGCCGCAAGTATTCGTACTCACTTGTCGTCTGTGCCAATTAACCTTAAGCCAGATATTTTTACTACCTGCCTTTTAATTTCCGAGGACATTAAATCGAAGCCGGCTACTGAATGGCTGCTTAAGGGTACTTTTAAAGTACTTTACCAAAATTCATGCAGCAGATAATTAGTTGGTGGTGGTGTTGTGCACAGCTACGAGGGGGGGCCATCGTTCCTTAGTAGGGGCCACTGACAGATACAGTCGGCTTTATTTCTGCCTTTTTTCAAATAAAGTTATGCGAAGTTAAAAGCATTTGTAAGCACGCACAACTTCGGCGCAGTTTTACTCCGTTATGATCCATATGTGTGGAATCAAACCAGAAAAAATGTGCATCACGTCTGTAAACAGAGACCCTCCGGCTGCAAAATAAACAACAAGAAGACCATGAGAGAAAGAGAGACCCGCTTAACTTAGAAAGTATAGTTCTTTAATTTTTTTGAAAAGAAAACAACCTCCATTCAAAAGGAATAAAATCAAGCGCACAAATTCACAGCACCGGGAAACCAAAATTATATAATCATAAACATTGTTGGTCCAATGAAAAAGCTATTCACTGGAAAACCATGCACGCCCAAGACACCTTAGTAATTCGTGTTTTTCTGTGTGGAACATCAAAATTGCGAAGAAGGTGACTTGATCGCTTCTGCCAGTCCTCGCTTAGCGCAAGAAATCCACATACTTCATGAGTTAGCGCATGCATTGCACGGGACATGTGAACTGTGCCAGCAAAAAATGACTGCGCTGAAGTGAGCAAAGGTTATGCTGAAATAATTTCTCTCAATCAACTTACTAAAGGATTCTACTCACGTGGTAGCCGAAACATGCGTTTGTAGTTAGCCTATGAGATTTTCTTTCAATAATCTGTCACGGTGACTGACGAAAAGCAAAAATACACAACGTTAAAGATATAAATAGGCCAATGATCAACCCTATTTGTTCTGCTTGCCCTTCGCCTGTAGAAGAGGGACTACCTCGATGGGTCTAATAAAAGTTTGGTACATATTACCTTTCCACCTCTCTGTGATTTCCTATGCACGTTCCTATGAGGCTATGTCTGCCTGCAGTATAGTTTTTTTAAATCAGAAACTCCACATTAAGTTTTGCCTGTGTTTATTTTTCAAACCACTTCAAAAAAAATACGAATCTTTGTTCGTAAGGTGGATTATCATACTTATATTCAGATGGGTACCGCTGCATGTAATAAAACCCATCCTCACTTGATAATAAGTTGACTTGATTTTATTCACAGTTTGCTTTGTCAAGTTAAGCGATTTTTCAGTGCCTTCTTGTAAAGTTGACTAATGTCTTCCCTCACCAGATATTTCCTTCGCTTAGATGGTAGATTGCGAATGGGATAGGAACAAATGGACGCAAATACTTCTAGGCTATACACAATCGGTCAAATGCATCTAACAAAACCGTCCATTAAGCTGTATGCAAAATAGACCAGTATGATATCGAAAACATGAGCAGTTAATAGCTAAGTGATTTACACCCTCCAAACTTTGTCTTAACCTACAACTGAAAGCCCTCCTGAACGCACGAAAATTACCAATGTCCATTTTTCACATACGCATGTTTTCGGAAATGAAGCAATAATTTAGTCTTTTGCAAATATTTTTGTTCGCAAAAGAAAGAGAGGACACGCAAAAGCAACGTCTATTGTCGACAGATATTTTGCCTCTGGTTCTAACTTCACAAGATTGCTTCAGATTTGGTAAAAATATGGCACCATACCGACACAAATTATCCTGATGTACAGCTGTGTTCACGAAAATTGCTATTCAGGAACTCATCAAAGGAAAACGGAGTGGAAATTTGATTTATATTTCCAAACTCCTGTTTTCAGAGGCAAAGTAAGCCAGAGTCTGATAAGTCCTTATCATATGAAATAATGAAATCAAAGACGCAAAAGAAGCCGCAATAGAATGCGCTGAGGATCTATGTAAAAGTTACTGCAATTAAAAGAGGGAAATACTTCTTTCCTAGGCATAGCCATTATTTATTCAATATTTGCAGACATATTATGTCCATACAGTCATTTTTCTTGCGTTACGTCTCCGAGAATTACGTTTGCCAATCTCGCTTTTTGCTTAAAGGTGCATGCATTTTTTATCTTGATTAATTTGTTTCTAGAAAATTCTAATTAATTCGTTTTCAATGACTTCAGTATGATATTGTTCACCGACTAAAAGTTAAATATAGCTCTAACTGGATATATATGCAGTTATAAGAAGTTAATTATGCGTGCATGTCAAAATGCTTTGCCTATATCTGTTTCGAAGTGTAACGTTCATGAATTGTTTTTATTTTCAAATAATAGTCAATATTAAATAAAATTAGCATTAATTCGAAGCATAGTGCCCAGCAAAAGCCATTTTCCAACTGACAAAGGCTTATTTCACTGCTTCTGTGATAAGATCTTGTCCTTAAAATCAGCGTAAAAACATACTCTCTATTTTATAACCTATTTTATCATTAAAAGCAATTGAAAGATTTATTGAATGCCTTTATTGTGACCACAAAAACCACATGCGGTTCTGAATTACCATTTGTGCGCGTCAGTTTTTGGTGTCTGTAGTGTATAATATACTTTTTTGAAAAGCGTACTCACTCATTCATTTTTAATGGACATCTGACCAAAGTAAAAGAACGGAGCCAACATTCTAAGAGTATAATATGCGTTCTATGCGCGTACTCACCCAAAACGCATGCCTTAGATAACGTTTGACTTGTCACGGGAAAGTTTTTACCATGAAAGGTGAATAAGAGTATTGTGTTGGACACTGATTTAAATCAGAAGCTGTGTTAAAGGTTATGATGCAAGAAAATGGTACTTACAATGTGATACCGGCAAATAGAATGGTCTATTGACTAAGCATGAAGGGGTCCATTTCGGTAACCCTATACAGATGTGGAATGTAGATTAGCTGACTGGTACGCATGGTTTTCATTTGATGAACGTTCACAAGACCAAATAACGAACTGACATGTCCTACTCTGCTTTCTTCCTCGCGAGAGATCCTGACAGACGTAACAGCTGGTATTGAAAGTAGACAGCATTACTGGCAAAGACAAGGGAGATTGGAATGTCCATTTCTGGCTTCTTAGCCATCTTCAGCTATTCATACCCAATCGCAGGTGGCGTCGCACCTTAGCCTCGAAATCGTGACCTCTTTGATGAGAGTCAAACGCTCTTACCACTGAGTCACAAGACTTTATTTACCTTGCCTTTGTTTTTTTCTAATAGGCGCTTTATCTATGGTTTTGCGGCCAAAAAGGTATAAAAACAGGAATATCTACTTTCTCATGTAAATTATAAATACACTTCTTGTTAAAGTTGGAGTTTGCTGTGTGTAGTTCTGTTTACAACTAACAAATACTGAAGGTTATTATAGTCGTTGCCTTATTTTTCGCATTTTCTGCCGTATTTTTAAGCTAAATGTGTACGCTTGGATATTCCAAATGGGGAAAATTGGCTTGTTCTGTACTTTTTAAAAACGCTCTGATGAATCTATGAGCAATCTTATTACCAATGCGTTAGACGATACGTATATCCATAAAAGTAATTTTCGCTGAGCAGAGAGCCAGTTGGACCAAACTGAATGGCCCAGGTTACAATAATGGTACTTTCTACTCAAAAATTGAGCCTAGAATGTTTCATGTTGTTAATCCTTTCAAGTCGTACTTTTCAGGGCATTGATTTAAGCCGAAAACCCCGATTAAGTAAACGGTGTTAAATATTGCTCAATAAGTAACATAAATTAACAATTGACCCTTTGGATGACTCAGCTTACTGTCTACTGCAGACAAATTGAAGATTCTTTTAGCAAGCGCCCAGAAAACAAACTTAAATAAGCGGGAAAAATCATAAGCACAGTGTTGAGGCGCATTTGTAAATTTCACCGAGCAGGCCGTTTAAACCTTGCCTTTTTTAGTTTCTTAAATGCCTCTGGTCTCGGTGACAGATTTGACTGCATTTGATGTAACGTTTTGACGTTTTTACTATTCAAAAAGAGATCAATAAAGGAGCAGGATTTTGTGTAGGTGAAATGCCAGTTTGCAGAATGGGCTACCATTTTGTCCCACCAGCCAAAATAAATGCCTAGTAGTTAGATATTAATAACATAAAAGTAGACCATAATAACGCACAGTATGGGTGCATGCATAATTTAATTTGAAACGGTAGGGTTTATGCCGAGAATGGCGTGACGTTGTGACAGTTCGACCGTCAATTTCGACGCTACTCATTGTATGCTGCACAACAGGATGGTGCAGAAAGGTGGCTTGCACGTGAATGAGTTTTAAGAGATAGTACACTTGGGCAGCATCAACAACAATCTCCCTGCGTCAAGACAGAGTCAAGGAGACTAGAGGCGGGATCGGGTGCAGGCAGCTGACGTGGCCTAATCTGCTCCAATACTTTTTGCTTCACCTGAGTAGAACCTCATTTGCTTGGGTATGCCATAATGGCCACATGAAGAAGGAAACAGTGCATCCTGACTCCCACTCCACCCAACAAGACACACTCTGTGGTGACTACCCTGTCCGACATACCCCGTCAGTTAGCAGCCATCTAATCCTTGGCTTTTAGCGCAGCGTGGTCGTTTTTGATGAGGAAATAAATGCGCTAAGGGTCAACATCAATCTTCCCTCCCCCCCCGACTTTAGCATCAGACCATCGTCAAAGCCAAAGAATTGCCTGTTGTTGGACAGGTGCAGTCGCTGACAGGGTCGGCGTCCCATCCATGCACGCCACAGAACCGCTTGTTATGTTAGCATAATATCCAGAATTCATATATGGTAACACAGAAGGAGAAAAATATAAATACAAAATATTTCCAGCAGTGTGTTAGTTTGAACTCTCAATGGCTGCCCTTCGAACAGAGTGCATAAATTGCCGCTAGTATGCATGCAGAAAGCAAAAGCCCAGTTCGGCTATATGCCAACGGACGTCGCCCCATATACTATGCACACACCTTAGAAAGTGATTTGACACCTGAGGAATTCCCAAATGTAGGAAATAAATGCTCAGCGACTAAAACAGAGTAAAATACGCGGGAAAAATCATTAGCCCAGCGTTGAGGTGCATTTGCAAATTTCACCGAGCAGGCCATTTAAACCTTACCTTTTTAGTTTCTCAAATGCCTCTGGTCTCGTTGACAGATTTGACTGCATTTGATCTCCGCTGCAGCGAAGCACAAAAAGGCGCGTTAAATGTTGCGTTTTGATGTCTTTACTATTTTAAGTGCCATTAATTGAGGGGCAGGATTTTTGTGTTGGTAAAATGCCAGTTTGCAGAGTGGGCTTTTTGCTCTGCCATTTTGTTCCTGCAGCCTAATTAAGGCCTATGTTGCAATGCAAACAAGATAACTTTTACATTGAAAAAAAGACTGAGTCATTTCTGACGGACGTTTCTGATAGACTAAAAATTCAGATTTAGAGGCTGTGAATGCTTTTTGCACTAATTAGAGCCAAAGAACGAGAATTAATTTGAACGACTGGAATGCTGCGATAATAATTGTGGGTCGCGTGCCGACTGTGCCTCTTATGTAATAGCATGTGACTTTTAGACTAGTAAGCTAAATTATGGTATGCAGATCCTAAGCAACAATTTGGAAATTTATAGCAGATCTGATATGATCTTTGTGGACGCTCTCGGAAGACTGTTTCTCAGCTTTAGCGAGATGCATATAAATCATATAATCGCACTGTAGAGGTACATGCGCAGTTCTATTTTAAATGATAGGATTTATGCCAAAGGTAGGAACGATATTATTGTGTTGATTTCGATTACGTCAACTGTATACTTTGCAGCAGTGCGGTGCAATGGAGGTGGCTTGCGTGGGAATTAATTTTGAGGAATAGTAGACTTGCGCAGAATTTGCTGCACTCCTCTCACGGCGTCAAAACAAAACCAACCGGACCGGAAGTCAGGTCGAGCACATGGGTTTGTTGCACGCGAATCCGCTCCTAGGCATGCCGCTGCACCTGCAGTTCAGACTCCAGCTCCTTGAAGGTGCCATAAATGCTGAATTAAGAAGAAGACATTGCAGCCTGACTCTCCGTCCGCCAGTTAGCCAGCCACTTCACACAACAAGACACACAGTGGACTGACCGCGTATTCCCAGTTTGCCGACATTTGGCCATAGAGTCCAAGCAGCGGCTTTTAGTGCCCCGTGGTAGTTTTAAGCAGCTCATATAAGTGAGGAAAAAAATGCGCTAGGCTGTTGACTCCAGTGTCTCCCCACCTATGGAATCAGACCACTGGTCAAGCCGACCAAATATATGTTGTGGGATGAGCGCGTCATGGCACTACCCGGCATGACGTTTGTAATATATGAGCTTCATACATTGTAACATAGGAGGTGAAACATGCCTAGGAACAGTACTAACAGTGTGTGTTGGATTGAGTCCGCAATGGCTGCCCTTTGGACAGAGCGTATAAACTGCCACTCGTAGTTCGGTGGTACTTCAACGGAACTTGCCTTAGTCACTGTGTGTGCATGGCTTAAAATTGTGAATTTTCAAGTGGGGAATACCCGTTTGTAGGAACCGACTGTCCAGCTTCTGAAAACCAAAAGACACTTTGCCAAATTAATTAATTTATTATTTAGTTCTAGTTATTCTATAAGGCAGACTTTTAGCTTGTTTGCGTCTCCAGATAGGGGCAGAGCGGTTATCAATGGTAGTCTACCCAGACGGTCGTAAGACGGTTTACTGCATTGTCCGAGGACAATCAAGTGACATAGCATCCACATGTTATGCAGGCTCCACTTTGGCAACCAGTTATTACAAACAGATATAAACAAGTAAAAAGGCCACAGACAAACAGGCGGACATAAAAGGAAACTGCACGTAGGCAGTTTCCTGTGTTTCGCGCCAACGCAAAGGTCGCCATTTTGACTTTACAAAGACGCAGCGGGGTCCATGTCACATGCCGCCTCCGCCTTGGTCTATCTATGGAGAACTAAGCTCGTCAAAGTGTGGAGGAACTGTTGTTTTTTTCATGTTAACCATAGAGTACTCTATCTGGATATGTAAGGGTGGCGACAGCAGTGGTTGACACCGTCCGTTTTGGAACATTCCTTCATCCACTCTGCAAATGCGTTTGTAAAATCACTGAAGCTTCTTTGGCCGACAAACAGCCCGGGTCTTCACCTGGCAACAGTGATCGTGAAAGGCCGCTGTGTGGCAGTTAACTAGTCGGGATACCGACACCTCCCGTCACTGAACGCTCCATGTCACTTGACTTCACTCCCCCCTCTCACTCCCTTTTGGCGATCACCTTTCACTGATCCCTAACATATCCCCCCACACCACAAAGGTCTCTTTCATCTAAGGCGCAACCACCATTTCTTGCGACGTCTGCCTTCCAAAATCATGACTACGAAATTGTGTCGCCCTGATGTTTACTTTCTGAGAAAGTTAATTCGCAGCTGCGAAATTCTGTCAGTCAGCTTGCTCTTCCCTAATGGTAGATTCCATACGAGCGGTAAGGTGGGTGAGTAAAATCGATCCAATTGTGATTAAATTCATGGCGCACGGTGAGCCCCGTAGTTCAGTGCTGGACCGTAGGCTGCGCAAAAGCCTGCCCTGTTGCGTGGTATCAACTCCTACCGAAGCCGCCGAGGGTCAACTGAATTAATTTTATCTGCCAATCAACCCCCTCACCTCCCAAAAGCGACTATTATGGCCATTTCTGGCTTATTAGCCGTCTTCAAACAGTCATACCCAAACCCAAGTGGTGTCCCATACATTGCTGCTCCACCCGGGGTTCGAACCTGCGATCATATTAATAAAAAGTCGAACGATTTAACCACTGCCCCTCGGGCCCATTGTCTCGCTGGTTTCGATCGGGAATATATACAGTGGCAAATGGCCGCAAGCTGATAAATTACAAGAAAGACTCCTCTTTTTCTAGTGTATTTGGGGTTCTCTGTCTCGACACATGTCGCAAAGCGGCTAATGATGTAGGCAAACGAAATTTACCGACGGTGGCAAGGGAAACGGGAATGACCATTTCTGGCTTTTGAGCCGTCATCACCCCCTCATACCCAGCCTGAAGTGTTGCCCCAGACAAGGTTTGAATGACCGTCTAGTCAGTGACATGACAGTACCTTCGTCTGTTTTCAGAGGTATATAAGTCCTTTGACAAAACTCGTCCTGATTTTGTCTTTGTAAATTCATCGTAACTGCATGCGCTCTTTAAGGTCTGGCAGCACGGAAGGCAAAAGACACTCCTGGAACGGGTCGATGGATGTCGAAACTTCAGGCGAATAAACGTTTTGTCCCAGTGTTTGAGTCATCTTCTTCTCAACAGACACTTCTTTTTAAGTATCTAAATAAGCCGGCAACGACTAATATAGATGCCTCTTTACTTCCCTTACTTCCTTGCTAGAACTTTTCAAGAGTTGTTGGGTTGTTGCTATAATACAGTGTGCGCATGTTTAGGGCTAAGAATAATGACATTGCCTCTGTCTATCTTCCTGTGTGTGTCATTCCGCGGTCGGAAAAAAATGAAAGAGCCGCAACCACCTCCGATAAAGGGGATGCAAATGTCAAGATGCCATCTTTTTGCCGCCTTGAGGTACCATATTATTTGTGTGTATGCGAAAATGGCCGACAACAGAACTGAGTAAGAAAAACGCACATTCGTTTGGCAGGCCTGGAGTCCAGTGTTTGTGTCTCAAGCACCTGGTTGCATAGTGACAGAGCAATAAACAAATGAGAACATCTACCGACAAAGAGTAGAACAGACAAATGATCATTTAAGCTCACCAGGCAAATATGCCTTCTATGTGGTCCATCGCCTATCCTCGCCGTAGTCAATAAGCATTTCTCAATAGAATTCTCCACGCCAAGTTACAAGAGATACTTTAATGTGACAAGTTAATTACCTCAGGATTTACCGACCACTATTCCACATTCCAAACATAAATTTGGTAAATAACTGGGTTAGAATGCATTCCGAGATGATATGTGAAGAAAGAAGGCTCGTTGGAGGTTGAAATGTGAATTTTTGAGCTGGTGAAAATCTAGCTTGTCGTCGGACTCAATGAAAAGGAAAAGCTGTGATTTTCGCAGTTGAGGGTTTGAGGCAGAGGTGACATCGAACAGTAGGTGAGGTTAGGATGTGTTAGGTGGCGCGAATCTCGCTGCCATGGGCGCTGCAAGTGTGAACATTTGGATTGTGTACCACGTGCCCGGGGGATGCAGAATCAGTGAAGTTTCATTTGACCGAGCACGGATTGACTGTTGTCATTTCAGGCTGGGCGCAAGTTAATAAAAGTTGTCACATATTTGTATGAAGTGGATGCTTTCCTAGATGCCTGTCATGGTGGTCATAGTGTTTCTGCAAGCCATAGCGATCGAGATCGAATTGTGATAACTTTTTGCAGCGATTACTTTAAACTGTCTTTATTGGAAAATTGTCTGAACGATCGATTGGACTCCATTTTTTTAGAATAAAGACTTATAGAGAATAACAAACTAATGTAATAAGCGGTTTAAAATGCTCTTTCTGCAGGCTACTGAATAGGGCTTGGTAGGTCAATGAATCAGTTTTGTGAAATGCTTATGGGCATGAGCTTACTGCTCACTGCTCAGTTGTGGCGGCTGCAATGGTTTGATGGTTACATTCTTATGACACAATGACTAAAAAAATCAAATAAAAGGAAGCGAGCTTTCTGGCGTATGCATACCGGAGCGATAGCCAACCAATCACGGAATGTTTAATATCCCAAAAAGCGCTATATTGATTAAAGAAGTCAACGTAACATAGGCGCAAATTGTGAAAGTTTTAAACGTAAAATTGGTACCTTTCTGATTTGTTGTGTACACCCTACGACGCCAAAGCAAATGGGAAATACTGAGCTGGCAAACACCTACGAGTGTTTAGTGTCAATAGCATGATTTTACCCCCAGCACACCTTCACAAAAAGACTCTGGCAGATTTTCGGGGAAAATTGGCTACTTAATTAATATGCATTTTGATCGTCTCAAAAAATTTTCAAAATAGCCGATTAATTAAGAAAAATGCTGACTGCTTCACTTAAATCCAAGGGATACAAACTGCGCACTGTGAATATCCTTTTTGATTAAAAGTACGCTTTCGCCTACGGCTTGAAGCATTCACACAGTTCCTATAGAATGTTGCAACGTTGATGTGGATCATGTTGTATGCATTGTGGGCAGCACTCATGAATTGACAGGTACGATTTATTATGGATAAACATATCAGAATCGTAAAAAACTCATAATTAGAAACTTTATGAAAGGTATGTTGTTTAAGGCATTCAAATCAATGATAAGAATGCCTTCAACATGAATAGCCAGTTTGTACAGTACACACGTTTTGTTAGCGGTCAGAACGAAGCTTGTTTAAAGACCTGCATCCTATCGTGACTGAAATAACTTCAGAGAAGACTGCGCGATACTTAATATTAAAACTTTATTGAATGCCAATTACTGAAGGAGTATCGATCTTTCGCATAAGTGACATGTTACAGGAATTTAAGACCATACTTTATTAAGAGGAAGAAGAAATACGAAAAGGCAGGTAGTGATTTGATATGATATGAATGTCGATGTGACAGGTCAGTAGCAAGCAAATGCTCACCCATCAAGCTGAATTTTAAAGGTAATTTAACAGGAAGTCAGCATAAGTGCACAAACTGCGAATTTTGGGTTAAACGTGTACATCTAGTTTGATGCAACGCAATACGTGGTGTGAAAAGAAACGGAAAATCACAATGTTCTAATGGTAAGAAAACTTATATTAATGTCCAAACCATAAGTTGGATTTCAACAGCCAGAGTTTGCGATGGACTGCATGGATTATCTTTTGAATCCTTTCTTTACAAGGCTACGAAGACTGCAGTTGGCTGCAATCCTGCTCAGACGAAAAAAACAAGTTCCTATATTCAATTAAACATAAACGTACTTAGACAGCTGCAAGCTTCTAGGCAAGACTACTTAAAGGCTTGTATAAAGCCAGCATCAAACTTTTCAGATATACTTGTGGCTGTACACTCATCGCTGTAGGATTTTTATTATGTTTTGCTTGACCACAGGTGTGCACGAAAAGCGTCTCGAACAATTTGTCGCAATATTCCTCCAGTGTTACTGGTTCACAAGCAGTATAGCTCTTATCTTAAGAGACTCTTCGAAAACACTGCAAAGGTCTTCAGCAGGGGTGTTCGTTATCGTAACGCTCGCACACACTTCATTTTGAAGTAGACTGTGCCGCCATTGCCGAAAGAGGGGTGTGATTTGCCTGAATGTATGCAAAATTCTGTGCCTGCGTCAATGTACAAAAAATTGTAAAAAAAACTTGTATTTTCTTTTCTTCGTCCTTAAAGAAGTGAGTTTTAACACTGACCAAGTATTGAGCTGCATTTATGCTTGCTCTCCAAGCAAATTCTATAATTTGTCTAGTGGCTGAGTAGAAGTAAAATCTATTTAGTTGCAACGATGAAATGTTTGCCTGCGAGCATTTGTACGCTGAGATCAGTGCTTTAGAAAGAAAATGAAATAGGGCTGAGGGTCGCAGTTTTATTTGCAAAGCTTCTATAAGCAAAAAATTGTAGGTCAAATTGTAAAATGTACTCCCAAAAAGACACGCTTTGGGTGGATTGACAGTAGAATAAAGTCGTTTTATAACGAAGGGCTTTTTGCAACCTCTTTATTTTAGCTGGTTTGACGGTCCACATATAATTTGGGTGGAAGAAAGCATGATCAGCAGGATGTATTATTCATGCTGGCCGAGCGCTGTTATTTGCGGCATGGCGACGCTTCGGACAGTGGCTCAAAATTATGCGCGTAGGCTTTAAATAGAAGCCCAGAATGCTGCATTTCATGGAGCACGGCTGGATGCTATTTCATCCAAGGGTACAATTTTGGCGTCGAGTGCTTCTATTCAGTGCGTCTGCTATGTGATTTTTAGAACTTAAATATAAGATGACAAATGCCGAAGCATATATATAATGTAAGAAACAAGGTGATATTTTCATACGCGTAGTGCTGTATATTGTTCAGCAGATTTTTTGATTTCTTTGCTGGATAAAAAGCGTCGCGCTACCACGCGATGCTGACTAATTAAATAACTATGGATTTATCTAGCCAGTGATAAGAGAGCATATTGTATTAGAGAGTACAAAAATTCCCGTGGGCGCTGGAAGAAATGGTCGCTTTTGGATTATGTTTGGACTGGAATTATCTCTATCCTTCAAATGTAAATCCACGTATGAGTTTTTCCGTAAAATAAATTGAGCGCATGGAGTTGCAGTGAATAACCTTATTTGAAAATACACCTTCATCATCGTTTTCAGTAAAGAGCGAATTCGCACATCCACTTCTTTTGAGTAAATAATTTCTTATTTGAACGTTGAACTGTGTAATCAACAAAAATCTGAATTATTTCGTGTATTACTTACAGTTTTCCACATATACTAGTTTGTCAACCTCGATCATTAAACCTTTTTTATTAGTAGCCAAGCTTCAGTACTTGCGTAAAAAGTGCTTGTCTTTTGCCGCAAATGAATTTGGAAATTAGTCGCATAGGGAGTTATTACGTGTCATCAGTACTTAAAAAACATAGCCCGACTGCATATTCTCATGCAGTATTGCCTGTAAGGACAAGGGAGGCTGGCATGAACATTTCCGGCTTACATACTTATTTCCCCTAACGATAACCTCTAAGCCCCAAGCTGGTTTGGGTTTTGCTTGTAAAACACTGATATCACTGCACGTGTTGCTTCAATCAACCATTTCATCATCGCAGCTATATGGATTATACTTCTACTAAGTCCATAGACAAATTAGGGAATTTGCTTTGCATGCAAGCATAGACGAGTCCTAATAGTTGATCAGTATTAAAACTCAGCTCTTCAAGAATGAATAAAAACAAATGCGGAATTGTTAACCTGCGAGTTTCGCCTAACTGTGGGTGCTCATGCAGACATGGGGTGCTGCATACATTTACGAAAACGCCACCCAGTTATTTTTTGACAGTGGTGACGGAAACTACTTCAAAATAAAGTACGTGCGAGCGTAACGACATCGAACACCCCTGATATTCTTTTTTCGAAGTGTCTCTTACGTGAAAAGCTTTCATTCCTTTTTAAATGATCAGTCTGTAGTAACACTGGAGGAATTTTGAGGCAAATTGGTTGACGTGCTTTCCATGCAAAACACAATACAATTCCTTCAGCAACAAGTGTATAATCGCAAGTACATATGAAATTTTTAATGTTAGCTGCAAACAACCTTGCCTTAAAGCCCACTGCTGTCATGCTGTTTATCTACTTAAAAATTCAATTGAACATAAAGGCTTGTTTAATGGGAAATGAGCGAACTGCCGTCTTAGTAGCTCTATAAAAATACAATTCAAAAAATAAAATCTTGCAATTTAAACCTGACTCCAATTTGGACAGTTCAAACCTGCCAAACTCTCCTTATAATGATACCTTCCTACCACCTAGTGCATATGCTAAATGCGTGTTCAGAAAAGCAAACATACTTATATGATGGAATAAGAAAGCATCACGAACGCATTCGCCCGATCAACTGCCTCCACGTGCTCGAAAATGCCACCTGTTTTGTTGAATCCCCTAAGAGTAGCGTATTTATCTGTAACTTTAACGAAACATTAATTGAACGGTAAGGATGCAGTCCTAGGACGGGTGAAGGGAGAAGGGCACATGAAGGAGACCAAAGCATGAATAAAACGAGTAAAAAAATGATAAATGAGAGCAGAGAACCAGAAATGGTCTTTTCTCAGGCAATCTAATCGACCGCTGAAGAAACATTACCATTATGTTGAAAGTAATACTTACTGGCGTTTTCCTGTTAAAAGACGTTATATTGAGCGATAAAAGCAGAATATGGAGGCACAAGTTGAAAAGTTACGATACTGCCACCTGAGTTAGGATATCAGCGAAGAACACGGACGAACATCGTTACAGGCAATCAAGTTATCTCATGCTACCCACAACCTTTTATTGGAAGCAGGTGGCTGTCCTTATGACACAAACGACAATGACGTCTCGTCGCGGAACTCACACTTCCGAAATTTCCTTAGACTAGCTGATTGAAGTTCACACAAAAATAATGCATTTAAAGGACGTTCAAAGAGACTGCAACTAGAATATGCCTTGTATGCGCTGATATTTTTAGATAAAAATAGTATGCTGCAGCTGTTTGGTAAAGTTGTAATGAAGAACCTTTGTGGGTTGAAGTCTGACATTTCTAGAATACTAGGAATACAGGAAATTAAAAATTAAGATTACGGGAATAATCCACGTTTACTAAGAGAACTTCTAGACCGACATGTAATAAAAAGATACAAACAAACCCTTAGTATAATTTTTAATCAGATTAATATTCTCTCTGTTCCATAGAAGAACGAACATTTTTTATTGATTTATGATTCGTGGGCAAGTCAGACACGCCTGTCGCCAATTTCTGTAGTGTAGTGAACACTGTGAAACCCGAACTCAAACGCTTGTCGCGGTTCTGATGGCAGATTTGTCGTTATAAAAACACGCTTATTTGGCCTGCTTAATCATGAAATGCTGCCGTAAAAATAAATTTTGTAAGTAAAGATTTTTAGCTTCAAACAAGCAGAGTTCGGTGACCAAAAAATCGCAAGGCTTTAAAATCCATCGATCGAAAAACAAGTTAAACTTCATCGTGACCTTATATATCCATCTTGAAATGCGATGAGTCGGCATGCGAAACCTATCCCATGTTCCTTGTTCTTGAAAATGTGTCGGCAAAATTTAGTTTTATCTGACAGCCTTTGCGCCATAAATCAAATTTATTATTTCTGCGACAGTGTTTAAAACCAGTATGCAAATTGTGCATACTTTCAAGCATGTGTACACGATAACAATTTTGTTTCGTTTACATATTCCAAATGACCATATCATACCTATATTTGACAAATTAAAAGGCATTTTGGACAAGCATTCAGTTTTTTGACAGTTTTCGATAAATGGTTCACGTATTTCATGAAGAAAACCATAATTAAATTGGGAGAGGGCAGAACACGGGTAGCGTACATTTACGAAGTAAATATACAGATGTTGGGTGTGTGCACCTAATTGGCTGTTTTTGATGGCCAAAAATAGTTGCATTTAATAGAATTCACTCAAAATTAAAATGCATTTTCTAAATAAGTCACACTTACTTCAACGGTGGTCATCAAAATCAACTGAGCTTTGCAAAATAGTGTTAAGCTTACTGTCTATATTTAGCCAACTGAAAATTGCGTCCGATTCTACCGCCCAGAAAAGTTTACCCCAGGACGGTTATTCTTTATCAGTAAGAATGCAGGCGTCTAAACGAGTGAAATAGAAGCAGATAGTTTAGTTGAGTTGTGGCTTAATTAAGATATCTGGGGCTTAAGTAGAGAATTATGAACGCTTTCAAATGTACCTGTTATTTAAAAAGGCCCCCTAGACCCTCCAATTTATGTAGTACTCTACTCATCCATGGGTTTCATGGACTCATGGACTGCACCCTTTAAAACATTAAATCGTGAAGAAGATAAAGGAGAAGAGACCAAATATATAAATATTCTGCCACATTAACCTGCCATTATCCGTGGTAGGCGTAGTTTTTGTGGAGTGATTTAAGTAGCATATTATCTTTTTCGGCAAAACAGAAACTCTGAACGAAAACAGTACTATATGCAAGGGTACAGATGTAAATTTATCAGTAGTTGGTTTGATATAGGCGATAATTTACTACACAGAATTCTATCTGAGGACATCCAACAATACGTGACGCATACTGTGGTAGTCTCGTGAGCAAGGCCGTAATTTCTACATTATTTCACAGAATGTATGCTGGGATATTGTTTCAAATGTCAAGTAACATCTAATTATTAAGTTGGTTTGGCAGATTTGGTTAATTAAGTTGCCCCAATTGTGAAAAAACTCGCGGTATTCGGCGGGATTCCACATGAGCGGCAAAGTTGGGTGGGTAATATTGATCCAAGTGCAATTAAACTCACGGTGTGAAGCGCGACATTCGTAGCTCAAGCAGGTAGAGCATTGGTTTGCGTTAAAGGCCTCCCTCCTATGCGGGTTGGAATCCTGCCAGATGCTGTAAGTTTTTCTCACAATTGGGTCAACTAAATTAACATCTGACTAGAAATGGAAGCCTTTGTGATGGGCGATTTTTCGCGATCAGACTAAAAGATCTACCTTTGTTTCATTCCTCCAAAACATACTTGGTTATGCTGAGATGCATGGCTGTTGAAAACGCCTTTGGTTTTTGTTATTAGAGAATGATAAATTAAGCAAGAGCGTACCACGCGAAGTCCTGTTAAAGCCAAAAACAGGCACAAAGGCTCGATTTGTTGCATATTATGTATAATCGTGTCTACCGAATTTGTACTGACAAATCATGTCAGTTGAAGCTGGCAATGGTAGAAAATGATTTTCAAAAAACGAAAAACAATCGCGTGAGTAGGATGAGCATTGCGAAGCGTGAAATGAACCTTCAGTAGGAGCTTGGTTAATTTTTAGTGAAATCATTGTCGATTCTATTATATCCTTGTGACTAGCAACAGATAATAAGCATATTGTGCTTACCCCTTATGAACTTGCAAGTTGCTTCTACTGGGTGGTTTCCTCAGGCAGAAAAATGGTAGCATTATTTGGTTGCTTCGAGATCAGTAAGTATAAAACTAAATAAACTAGAAGAAAGGTCTTCCGAATGTTAGTTCTTCAGTTAGCAGACCTATCTGTAAAGCTGAAGATTGCAATGTTTTCAGTATTAAGATGAGAGCGTTCGTGATAGAACATTTGATTAACCACGTGATCGAAATTTTTGAAAACATCGTTCGTTGAAGTTTTCAGTAAAACAGTCCATGTGTCTAAGCAGATGTATCATGGGTCCAATTGCCAGTATTGCGCAAAAACATGAATTTTCGTGGAAGAAATGAATGTCGCCAGTCACGTAGTACTGGTCCCTATTTTGAACGTGCTTGGAAAATAATAACTGGCCTAATTCACTTGTTGAGACAAACTTGCTTGCGTGAGCCCTTACTCAGTGCCATTATACATCAAGACGGTCTTTCATATGTTTAGCCCTGTTTCACAAACATAGTTCTTGCACAATTTTGTAACTTGTCCCTTCTTGTAAGTTTCTTGCGGAGGCACGCATATTTCCCATTAATATTTTCCTCGAATATTCTGTGTAGTTCAGGAACTTGCTTATCCGTGCAAGCGCTCTTGATTTGTCGTTGTTCATACCGTCTTTTTCCGTTTATTCATAGCCCGAAGCCTGCAGTTTGAATTGCATTGTCACTGGGTATGTGCCTCGAAATTCAACATACATCCGTAGCTACTGAGAGCTGCTACCATGGACATATTTAGGGGAATTTGTTGCTTTGCGGGCCTGTATGTTGCCGAGCCGTAATTCTCCTAAATGCTGGTAGTCGAATATGGAGGCCCAGCCTTTCATGCTGTGAGAGGTACCGCCACGCGCCAGTGGGAAAGCATTGTGTGCGGACAGACTTTTTGCTGCCCATATATCAAATACCTAGCAGGGATTAATTCTTCAATGTCAACAGCAGCAGTTTTATCCAGCTGCATTTTTCAATGGGGCAAACTGAAAAGCCAGTCCGCATAATGGCGTTCATTTTTACGCCGACTGCCAAACAAAAAAGTTACCGCAGGGAAAATTTTAGTTGAAAAGAGCAAAAATATAAAAAGAGAAAACTGGGGTCAAATTTAGTTCGTGATGCGCATAGGTTGACGGTGGAACGAGGACTAGGCGTTTAAAATGAAAAAAAATTTCGTGTTGCCCGAACCGTATATATTCTACTCTGCTGAAAACATATGAAAATTCTGTTATTTCCTAAGCAAATAAACAACCTAAATACGTATTGTACATGAAGGTGGGTTATTGGCAAAATTCCGATCAAAAGTAGCAACCAACTTCCTCATTTCTCAAAAGTACAAAAATTGAACGCACATATTTCTTAAATTTATTGGCATTGTGCTCTTAAAACGCGTCGTTTAGTTTGAATCGATGAGCGACTGTATCCTATACAAAAACTGCTGATATATAAACGGTTAAGGGACTTAATTTAAATTAAATTTAATCACCATTTAAGTTAAGAAAGCACGATTTATTCTTGTGCATGCCCTGTTCGGTAAAATACCAGCATGGATTTTCTTGGTCGTGATTTCCACTTGCTTGTAAAGCCACGCCTTATATTCCTAGAATTGACAAACGGAGACTCGACCCACTTTGAACTTTCTTTTTGTGTCAGGAGGGAACCTTTTCTGACACGGTTGCGAAGCAGGACTAAAAATGCTGGTGTGGACTCTATTCTTTATGTCATTCATTGAACAATTTCCAGCGTTTTATCCTGCCAAATTTCTAGATTTTTCATTTATTAGAAAAGAGAGGGAAAATTCATTTTTATTAGTTATTTTTGGCCATTTATCGTTGAATGTAGTTTATGGACACTTCACGGAACGCACTGTCCGTAAGATATGGTTTGCCTTAAAAATAACTTAAACGGACCAATTTTAATGAGTCAAAACAGCAAAAAGAGTTTGCACTGCGAGTATTCTTGAGATACCTTGCAGTCGGTGTCCCTATTCGTGCGTACAAACACTCATTTTGACCTAGTCCCAAAACACCTGTACTAGTAGACGAGCCAAATGCCAAACTTTATGCTTAGCTTTATCGTCTTGCGACGAAGCGCAACTTGATTATAAGTACTGGTACATCCCTGGCTTCCCTTATTCCTACTACTAATTGAATAGCTGCGCGGAAAAAAATCGATCTATGTGGGCATAAATAATGCCCTTTGAAGTTTACTCGCTGACTAAACGTTAACTGGAGCAACACAGTTCAACCGCCCTAAAACTAACAGACCAGTGCTGCTCATTTTGAACAATAATTCAAACCACACGGCCTCTTTCAACAGACGTTTGCGCACTGGTGGTTAGGTTTCACCTCTCTTTAAGTCACGATCTTCATTTTTATTTGAATCCTTTATGAATTATGCTCACCATAACCAATATCTGTTGAGGCTTTTGGCAGAAGGACTGCGTAGATCTAAAATGCAAGGATTTCTTTTAAATTTAAAGCTTGATTTTCCACAATTCGGGGCCCAAACATGTTAACTTAGGTTAAGGAAATCCTGTAAAGGTGGTTAGCTTCTAGAATGGTGGATTCCATAGGTGAAGGAGGCTGGGTGGATGAATCGACCTGAGTGGTAAAACGACTTTTTGGTAAAGGTAGTCACAATTTACGCATGTCTCAGACTATGATAAAGGATTCCTGACACAATCAGAGACGTCAGAAAAATAAAACTCTTCGTTTAGTGATTGCATCTTTATCGTCTGTACTTTGTGGTAATGAATATTTAGCTTCATTCATACTTAAACATTAACGCCATACGTCACTATTGCTAGAAGGATAAATAAACCTTAAAGCTCTTTACCGGTAAATGACAGCCGTCCCATAAAGCACTTACAAAAACTAAAAAAATCGTTCCTACCTTATCCCACTTAATGCATCAATGCATGTCAGCGGCAAATTTCTGAGACATATTGTGAAATATTATTCGCAAATTAAATTGTTTTCAAATTTTACTCGCTAGAAACCAGAGATTTGCGTAGTATTTCACAAATACTTTTCATTAAAATTCAACTTGATCACAAAATATGACATAGCCTACCTCTTATTCTACCTGATTACTGACAGTGCTCCATCGCCAGTTCATACATCAGCTATAAAAGGCAAACTGTTTAAGTTAACATGCTTGTTAATATAAACAGGTTCCGATGTAAAGGAAGCTTTTCCTTCACTTTGCACGACCGCCAGGAGAGGAATCCCTGTATGAAAACAAGGCGCAAACAATTTAACCAGCCTTACTAACTGAAAGAGCATTAACGTGAACAATAGACCTAATCAGGAAATTTGGTTTATCCTGAATATAACAGTTGATGATGTACACACAGGCCAACCAAATGACACCCAGATATGAAGCAGAAAATCCTGCAGTTTCTCATTCCTAAAAACTTAACTAAAATAGTTGAATATTCGTATCCGGAAGATTTTAAAGTATCACTCCTTGATGATTGTATGGGTTTATGGTCTCACGCATTGTCTAAATCCTTAACCGATGAATTGCGTTCTTTGTTTAAGCTGTACACGTAAGCGAAAGGGATTCGTTGAGTAGACTGTGTTTCTGTGTTATCTGCCTTAAATATAGTGCCAATAAACTTCTTTCTTTCTGATGCCAAAAGGCATACAAGCGTACATAACATATTCACGCAAGCGGTTAACTTTTCGTTTCTATTTGTTGAACTGACATTCTTCCTTGATTGTTTTGTGATTTAATTAACACGTTTCTGTCTGTAATATGTCTAAGTGCACATAATTTTATTGATGGCCTCTTGTTGGCGGATAAGGGGGTGCCGAATAAGGAAAGTAGAAACAAATATGTCCTTTAGTTAAATTTAAAACAGGCCAAATACATATTCTTTTTGTCAGGGTTTGATTTAACATTCAGAGCGGCATGTTCGCCTCGGGTTCGATCTTTCAGTTTATGGATAGTTGAACATTTAGTCTTTCAAGTAATGTCTAAATATTGACGGGATCTATCTGAAAACATAGGGCATTTTAGTATTCTTAATTCTGGTTTTTTTTGGAATAAAAGGTGCTCCCAAACTAAACCTAAAAGTCATACCTATGTTTTATATAATATACTATCAGCAAGTTCAATGCAGCCTGTAATATAAATAATGCGTAACCGATGAATTTGAAGGCGATGTTTTCAATGATCATTCTCAACAGATAACAAAGATCTTGTAATTTTGTATTGAGTTTCTGCAAATTCAGCAAGCTGTGCACCTCAATTCCTTATTTATTTCATGTGAACACGGGCTGCAGTTTTTAAATTTCTTATCGGGAATAATATTTCAGACTATCGTTTTAATAAGAGACGTTGTCAGTATGTGAGCTCCAGTCCTTCTCCATCTGATGTTATCTAAGTAATTTATTTAGGTCGAGTGCGTCTGTCCTGTCATGATCCTTGTTTTGGTAGTGGCACAGAATTTCGTAAACCGGAGCAGAACCTTTGCCTTAATGTGGTCAGTATATCCAACTGATTGATGCTTTACCAGTATTGGCCAAAAACGAAATGACAGATTGTTCTCTTGTTTTCATGGTTTCGGTATCTGAGTTGTTTTGAACTCATTTCACAGCTGCGCACGAACCTAACAGGTATTTGCCGATAACTTGAGCAATATCGAATGATCGTTTTTGTCACATGGTTACAGGTTCCTAGCTTAGTGACCTTCCTGTCCAAGCGATAAATTTTAAATTGCAATTTTTTCTTTTTACCACACGTGATGAAGGTCTTATTTGAAGGATCGTACATACGTTTTACCATTATTTGCCACTATGTTGTGCAAAGTAGGATCACTGAAGCTTAAAGATGTGAGTCACATCATCGCTTATATTGTTTCGCCTCACAATGTAATAATACATTTAATTTGCTAGGAAATCGACAGCAATCTGTAGCAAACTGCCCTTGGAGCTCCTGGTTAGTACGTTTCGAAGAGCGATTCGAACATGTGAGTGGAAGTACATTGACTTTGACATAGTACAGGGCATGCATTGGTAATTTCATAACTTTAAAATATAAGAGTAAATCGCTTAAGACATTCGCAGCATACTTGAATACCAGCTAAAGAAGGAGCATTTGGAATACAGGTGTAATGACCGTGGGTTAGGAATCAATGACCCAATGTGCATCGTGTCACTTATAACAGCAACATTTTATCGCACTAAGTATGCTTGATCAAAACGGCGGAAAAAATTAACAAAAAACAGTTATCACGCCTACTGCAAAAGTCATCTAGTGGTTACAAACTAGTAGACAGTTAAGGCACCTGTCAAGCTGATCAAAACCTAAAGAGTTTTGTTCTGCATTCATTAATATGGCAAAATAAATTCAGCTTTAATTTTAAAACGAATAAATAACAATTGTGCTTCAAGGCCGAGTACATGAAAATTTTGACTATATGGAGATGTTAGTTATTGGGTAGGTTGGCTAATAACTTTCAGTAAAATTATTTCACATATCTTTTTCCATTACGAAATGGACGATAAAACGACTATAAATTTTGAATGCTTCTTAAAACACTGTACTGCTACAACGTTTACTTTATAAGACATTCACGTATTTAATATTATTAGCAATAGACGCTTTCTAATGAATTATAATGAAATTTATTTCTCTGTGTACAATTATCAGCCCTTTCGTTCAGTCTATTCATTCACTCTATTCATTCGTGCACAATTTCTCTAATCCAATATCAACATTAGATACTTTAGAACGACAACTAATGGTCAATTTTCCGTCTGAATTCGGTGCAATGGACTCTACTGAAGTGCAACAATCTTGACTTCATGGTTATTATAAGATTTCGGAATAAGAAAAGAGGCCATATTGGTATTTCTAGGATAAAATATCATGCTTGATATCAATCCTAATAAAAAACGTACACTTCAAATGTTGTATCTTCTCATAACTTAATGAACTAGTAAACTGAATCAAACCCTTGACGAACTAGACCGAAATTTATTGAGGCAGAAATGCATTACCAACAAAGATGAAGAAGACTGGTGCGGCCGTTTCTGCCTCACAACCCATCATCAGCCAGCCATATTCAACTCCGTTTGTGGTACCTACCTACTACTGTGTATATTCTTCATCAATACCGAAAAGACGGTGAGTCCGTGGTGCAATGGTTAGAGCACTGGAAGCCCAGTGAACAGATTTTGGCATTGAGCCTTGAGTGCGTCAATACATGGCGTTGGATATGGCTGAGTGATGGTGGCTAATAAATCAGAAATGACCATTCTTTTCAGTATTGTCATTCTGCTTATATATACATATATATATAGAAGTTGATAAGCATGTACCGATCAGTTCACACTCGAGCCTACGCCGCAAAGCGGCTAATGATATAGGCAGAAGAGCATAACCTTCAAAGACAATGGAGACTAGGATGGCCATTTCTGGCTTATTAGCCGCCGTCAGCCAGGCATACCCAGACTCAATTGGTGTCCCACCCGAGCCTCAAATTCACAACCTATCTGAGCAGAGTCAAAAACCCTAACCATTGAGCCACGAACACGCTGTCTTGCCGGTTTTTTATAGGGGATATAGAGTAGCAGATCAATAAGAGGACACCCTCGGCCGTCCACGTTGCTTTTAAAGTTCCCATTTGATGGCCAAAAAGACATTGCCAAAATATATATGCCTACCTGGCAATGTCTTTGACATCCAAGCACTGACTGGTTATTATTTATAGTTGCGCGACATAACCGAATTTCCTTTTTCTGCTGGTGTACAGGGACGTGCGAATGTGACGCTCCAACTTGGTCTCAGCTACGATGGAAGTCCTGACTGTGACGACACAGTCTACAAAGTTACCGTCTGTGTTGGCGAAAGGATTGAAAAGTAAGTTAAGTCTGTTCTTGCTATACCATTTCCTCTATGCTGCAGCAAATATCTTAAACATTTTTTGCTTACCCAAAAAAGTAACGTCCTCTGAATTTACGTTCTACATGCACAAGTTTACTTAGACAGCATTTAGAATGCTTATAAACTTCACATAAAATAAATAACGGGCCAGCCATTTTGCCTAACACCACTAGAATCTGCATAAAACCTCTTTGTCCAGTGGTACTCGCCTTTGTTTTCTGCAAACCACCGAGAATGTGCACATTTCCAACATCAGCTATCATAAAAGTGGAGAGTTTAGCTTAAAAAACGTATAATAAGTTAACGTGTTTGGTAAGTTTCTTCTGTAGTACTGCATGGCCATTGAAATGCAATATGTGACTTGAAAGATGGTTGCGATTACAGAAATAGCATGGCCTTTAAATGGGTCCACTTGTGAGATTCTAGGCGCAATCACAAACAATGCAAAACTAAGCCCAATAAGCCTTCCTCATTTTCATAAAACTGTAGTGCAAACTCTGAATTATCAGGCGAAGCAACAGGCGCGTTTAGTTTTCTTGTTTTAGCATGTGTGCAAAATTTTAATATTATAAATTTTCACAAGGATGCTTCAATTTTCATGCCAGAAACATTACAGTTAAAATTATTGGTAAATATTAAGCCTGAAATTCAGTATCCACTGAACCGTTTTTAATTGCCTACAGTTAAGCTTTATATGCACCGATATAAAGCCTTTTGTACAGTATGCGACAGAATTTGCGAATTATTACTCTTTCACTAATCAGCATTGAATAATGTTGTGATAATAATTATCATGAAGTCTATTCTGAAGTTATTTCAGTCATGATAGGATGCTGAATTTCTAACGAGATTTGTTCTGACCACTAAAAATCGTATGTACTTTAAAAAGTAACTTCTTAAAAGGTATGCGTTTTTATCATTGATTTTCACTGCATTATTTAATTCAAATATATTTTATGGAAAACATGCACACAAAAATATTTCTTGCTTTTGTCTGGTAGATAATTTGCGCCTTCTTTAAATTTTATACTTAAAGAAAGTGTATCTTTCGGTCTTAAAAATTTTGCCAAATAAATGAAAATTTTTGAAACCTACTTACTGCTTCACTCGAATTCAAGGTAAACAAACTGTGTGCTGTGTACATCCTGTTTAACGAAGAGTACGTTTTCAACTACAGCATGGGAACGAAGTCACATAGTTTTCAGGAATTGTTGCAATAAGTGTGTTACATGCTTTGTGCAGCAAACGTAGCATTAATAAATTTATATAAACTATATACTATGAATGAATACCTCACAATCGTTAAAAAGCTCATAATTATAAATTTTTCTCAGACCAAAAATACCACTTCCTTCTGTATAAAATTTGAAGAAGACAGAATTTTTTTTGTAAAACTAGTAGAAGAAATAGTTTTTTTCGTCAAGTTTTTCATGGGATATATATTTGAATTTATAAAGGTAGTCAAATAAATGATAAATACGTATATTGTTTAATGAGTTACTTTTAGCAGCATATGCGTTTCGTGAGCGGTCGGAAATAAGTTCGTTGAAAAGCCGACATCCCAGCATAACTGAAATACCTTCAGAATAGACTACACGATAAGAAGTATCACAAGCTGAGTCAATGCCGGTTAGCGTAAGAGTATAAATCATTCGCATATTTCGACATGTTACAGGAATTCTGGTGCGTACTGTATTTGGAAACAGCAGTTCGCTCTGACTAGGACCCGCAGTCTTGAATAGCTACATTCCCTGTTCAGCTGCCAACAATCTTCGTCTCTGAATTGTGTTACTTGTCTGCCTATAAATAGCTGACTGCGTTCTGCTAGGTAAACCAGTGCCTGCCTAATAAACTAAATTCCAACAAATGGCGTTGATAATTTCTACTGCTGTTGCTGCTATTTTATCGTGTTCTACTTATAATATTCGCTATCAGGTGCTCCGTTGCATTCAATTGTTTTTTATACTATCTCAATGGCTTCGCCCGCCTTTATGTACCTCGCTTTGCTTTGTGTCAAGTTGTTTGATTTGGTTTCGTGCGCCAAGATAGCCATCGCAAAAAGTGGCACTCATACATTCTCACCTCACTTTTATGCTTTTCGTGCAGAGAAAGGGACACCTTAAATGTTGCTTGCGTGTTTCTTTATATCGCGCTTGTCTCTTGCTTGAACTCGGACTTTGAGTGGGGGACAACTGCATCATATGCGCCTAGGCCTGTGTAAAAGTTGGTTCAAGGTAGCTGGCAATAACAGCAAAACAGTAAAAATACAGTAGCCGCCAAAGACCATGCAACCTTTATGATGAAATTTGACTATGTACTTTAGCGTATATTTAGTAACACTGTTTTGATTCATTCAATTCATTGAATTCTGCAAAAACCTTTAAGTTAGGTAAATTGTCATTTTATTTAGGTTTATTAAGAGAAATAGCCGTTTATTTTTGGGAAATCGGGAGCAGTCTCATATCAAATGGGTGTCCTTTGCTATTTCAAAAGAGAGAGCTAAACTGCAAGTTTATGTTGATTAAACTATGAAGGAACTCCAAAATAAGTAAAATAGGTATAAAAGATATCCCTTCCCGAACTGGAAAAGTGTGTTGAAAATTGTTCAGATGCAACTGAAGCTAAGTTAAAGGAATCACATTTATTTGCAGTAGCATTGCAGATTTGTATTTCAAAATTATGTTTAGCTATCCTGTGAAGTTATTTTGCATCAAACGCAGAAAATGAGGTGTTTGTTTGAATGCATAAATGATACGAATTTTCGTCCTTGCACAAAAATAAATGTTGAACATACTAACGCGAATTTAAGACAAAGAACGCCTTATTGAATGTACGTCGTGTAGAAATATAGTTTTTGTGTACTTTACGTTCACCTTTTGCGTTTTTTGGAAACGGACCGGGCAGAAGAATACTAAGTATTTCAAAAAATGACAATGTATATGGTTCATTTTTGAATTCGCATAAGTATATCAGACATTTGAAATAATTTATTGATGCGAAATACGATCCATTATAAAGAGAAAAGAGGGTTCTTACACCTTTAGTCAATTTGAATCGTTTGTCTTGAGCAAACTTATGTAAAATCTCAAAATTCTCAAATTTAATTGTGATATTACATTGGAAAATGTTCATGTGCGCAAAAGTTCGTCAGCCGAATATTTAATCAAAGCACTTCGTAAAAAGTTTTTTTTATTAACCTTAGAAATAATAGTCTCATAACTCCACTACGGCCATGATTCACTCTCGTCAATGCACTTTGCTGTTTTAAGGCATTTTTGTGCATCAAAAATGTTGCCATATTCATTTAAACTAATATCAGAGAACACTTTATTTCGGTAAATGCTCTTTATATCTATTTTGTTTAAAAAGTGTTGATGTGGACGTCGAACAGATGCAGAATTTATAATATTATCAATGAAGACAATGAAAACAAGGAAAATGATGAAACACTTTTTGATGACATTCAATAAATACTTATCCAGTAATAGTCAATTTAACAGAGTATTTTGACTAAAGAAAAGTTTTAACTTCATTTAGCAAGTGTTTGCTTCAAGTTTTAAATTTAACACAATTGCTTAATTTATTGTTAGAATTTATAGCTCTTTTTTACGTCTCAAGAACCACGGGATTATTGAAAAATTTTATTTTTTTTTACAAACACTCAGTAATTCCTACAGTTCTTTTAAGTACTTAATATGCCTGATGCAGTTTATTATCATTTCTAAATCTTCCTTAATGCATTTACATTGGTATTCGAATACTGATCAAAATTAAACAAAGCTATGAAAATATCATGGTCTTTGGCGACTACTGTAGAGCAACAACTCTTCTATCAGCGCTGGGCTTAGAAACGTCAGCTGGCGACTAAATGTTTATAAGACTTGCTCACAGACTTGCCTTCTTGCACCACTGCAGTTTATGTCAAATGCTTCTTTGAGTTTATTTTTTTAAGTTAGCATGGAATCAAAGTTGTGATACGCGGAAAGTTGATCCAATTTTGCATATACTATGACTGACTTTTTTTAAATGTTACTGGTATAGCAAAGGGTGCGAAGATATGCATAAAATTTTCATGTTCAGTATGGAGACATCAAAGTTGTTTTTCGTTATTTTAACCTGCTTGTTGAGGAAACGGTTTAGTACGCAGTCTGCCAACAGCAAGACTTTCGCAAGTATATTTACGGGCATGTATTCTTATAACAATGTAGTAAGATTGCCTGTATATTGGATACTTTTTCGTGATGCCTGCGGCACTTTTTATTGTAGAAGTGAGTGATAAGGTACATGCTTCGTCTGGATTGAACTTTTTATTGCAACGGCTAAAGCACCCACCTTGTCCTGTTGCTCTGCTTTCAAGCATGTCATTTGGTATTATTTACTAAGCCCCCTTAACAAAACAATCCGATTTTGCATTAAATTTGACCATTTTGACATCGATTTTGGTCGCACTATTTCCATATTATTTCAGATATTTTAAATGATTTAATGTAGGGCAGTCGGCCTGTTAAAACTTTAAATTAGCACGAAATTTGCCTTTTTTGTCCTATATAAATCCACGTTGGCTTAGGCATGAACCAAATTATACGGAAAAATGCATTTGGGAAGCCAACTGCAGTTTAGCTAGGCTGCTGGGTATTCATAATCAGCTGTCTACAGAAATGGGCATCGTGATGGGGACGCAAATAGTAAAAAAGGCTTGAAGTACCTAACCCCAAATGTAATACTAGAAGTCGGGGTTTGAGATTTGACTGGCCGTACAAAACCTGGCAAAGGTACTTTAATCTAATCCAATGACAAGGGGTCAGGCAACGTTGTCATCGGCATCTACAGGCCTTTAATCTTTTTCTTGCGATTTGGTAGGATGTGGGTAGGAACATTTGGGAATCTGTTTGTGCCAAGAAG
This sequence comes from Ligula intestinalis, assembly GCA_036362985.1. Lineage (NCBI taxonomy): Eukaryota > Metazoa > Platyhelminthes > Cestoda > Diphyllobothriidea > Diphyllobothriidae > Ligula > Ligula intestinalis. Next base: position 33,623,878 of record JAYGXS010000007.1, on the reverse strand, counting down.
ATGAGAGGGATTAGGTTGCCACCCATATTGCCATTGCAATTATCCGTGCAGGTGAATCGGCTCGTGGCTAATCTGCAGATGCTTCGAAGTACGTGATTGAATCGATGGCCGTTGTGAAGTATGGAATAGAAAAATTGCTTTTGACATCATCTTCACTAAGTTCTGGTGTACCTGAGCTGGGATTTGCTTTCATCGCAGTTAGTTTGATTCACGGGATCTGTTCGACAGGGAAAAAGAGAGACCGAAATGTGAATTGATGGTCACGTACTATGAGAATTCACGTCACTGTTACGGTTTTCACCGACCGCGCCATCTTGGAACGGCAGTGGATTAGGACGAAGAAACACAGCTAACGTTCAATGACACCTTCAGCCTGCCTACTGAACTCTGGACCAGATTAGAATCCCTCCCACCTTGTTGGCAAATACTGACAATCTAAAATCATTGCAACTGCTTCTTTTTGGTCGTATGTCACCGTACAGGAATGATGATGAATAAGGATAAACGCGTGGTAACGGACTCTGAGATCATCAGCCTCTTCCTGGATGTCATCAATAAATGCATTACCATTGATATAATGCATTTTGCTGGTGAGATTCTTGGCGGTTAAGTACAGATTTTTTCGAGAAAAATGGCAATGTCGACATACGTCTCCAGTAGCCCTGTCGTTTTAACAGCTACTTCTATCAAAACTTTGCATCGCTCCGTGATTGCCTCAGAAGAATTTGATAGTTCGAAAGATTATTATCACAAGTTTTTTCAACACGAGGTTTTAGATTTGATTATTAGTTCCTAATGCTTCTGACGAATCGCGAAGAGTTTCGTTAAGAGTATAATTCACAGCGAGGTCGTCTCTTTGATGATTTCTGTGTTTTTCGGAACCACACAAATGACTGCGGTTAAGAGAGCGGGAGGGGTTTATCACACCTGGAGGAGGGGCCAGACTACGGCATGACCCACGTTAATTGGACCACACAACGTCCGCCTGGGTATATGACTGCTTTTGCACCCGTAATGCATTAAGATGGAACGCTTAAGCGTGAGAATTTCCTCGCGCTTAATTGTAGCACCAGATGTCCGACTGGATCAGATAATATACTGGTGCACGTGAGAAGGTACAAAGGCGAAGGAGTCGACACCCGGGACTGCATACCCGCAACTCTTCAAATGCAGTCCCCAATGCGAACTTCTGACGGGATTAAATGTGCCACGTTAAATGTGACGTTCACCGGACCGCTAACGGGACTTTTCTGTTGCGCTCTGTCGTAGGCCTTGCCAGCGGCCATGCCAGGCAGAACGTCGGGTAGTTAGGCAGATTCTATTGCCAGCAAAGACTAGGGTGACTAGGATGGCCACCTCATACTTGTTAGCCGTTGTCAACAAGTCATAACCAGAGCCAATTGGTGTTCCACTCAAGCCTCGAACTCGTGACCTTCTTGGTCAGAGTCAAACGCCCTAACTATTGAGCGACGATTTCATTGTGTAGCCGGTTTTCAGGTCAGGGGATATTGACACTCCTTGATGAATGGCTAGACAATGGGCTCATGGCCCAATGGTTAAAGCATTTGGCTCTGACCAAGAAGGTTACGAGTTTGAGGCTCGAGTGGACACCACTAGGGTTTGGCTATGATTGGCTGACAACGGCTAATAAGCCAGAAGTGGCCCTTCCAGTCTCCCTCGCCAATAGTACCGGGAGTACCTTCATTACAAACATGCTCAATGAAATACGTGAGGACTCTTATGACTAAGAGTGAGACTCAGCAGCTCTTTTCGAATGTGGCGTTTATGGAATTCTAATGCATGTGGGGTTAGGACTTCCTTCTATGGTGGAGATTATGGGAGTTCAATGAAAAAGTTTAGAAGAGGAGAATGCGATCACTGGAACAGGAGTTTTATTTTCCTGACGTTTCGGATTCCATAAGGAATCCTGGATCATTGGTGATGGTAGTATTTCCATAGTCACGCAATTATCAGGCCCGCATCCGATGCTGACAAGGCAATTATGGCAATCAGTGAGTCGAACGCGAAATGTCAAGCCAGTACCCCATCAGTTAAGGCCCAAGCGGTGGCTACAGAAGTGAATAATTATCGCATCTATGCGGATGACCACTAAAAGCTATAAATGTTGTGCAAGTTTTGCATGTTTCAACCCTATCTGCGCATGACTATGACAATACTACCATCACCTATGATTAAGGATTCCCGAGGGAATCTAAAAAGTCAGAAAAATAAAGCCCTGGTTCCAGTAATCGCAACCTCTTCTTCTGAACTTCTTTCTATGTTAAAAATTGGTACATTCTGCCAGACCAAGTCGGCAATGGCGCCTGCAGACGGGCTGTCTCACATGATCAACCCGATCCCATCTCCAAGCATGGTGACTCTGCCCTGTTATCGTACCCAAGTTTGAAGATTGCATAATTAGCAGAATTTATTGGATCCATAGATTTTGAGCGTGCTCATTAGATGCATCCTCTCGTTGCATATCCTGAGAAACGTACGATGAAATACAAAATTGAATTCATACAGAAAAATCGATGCAAATAGCAACGTCATAGAAAGTAGCCAATGAGGCAAATCAATAACGTAAGTAAATTAAACCATGGTGGACAGTAAAATTCTGAGGCAAAAAGTTGGAATGGAAAATGTAAAATCAGGGAGCCGGTGTTACCACGGCAAATTCAGGTCCACCACATGCTCCAGCTGTTTACATAGGTCAGTTTTAAGCCGCTCTATACAGGCTGCCTCCAAATAACGTAAGATACGAGTTGTTTGTACCCAAACAAGTACTCAGAAAAAGGTTTTTGGGTCAACAGAATGAGCCGTATGGAGCAAATGTTGAGTAAATGATGAACGAGGACAATGACCAATTATGCAGCTGCTCCTTGGCTCTGGCCGCCAATTTCCGTTGCGTTCGCCCTACGTACTTGCATCTGCAAGTGCGTTAGATGGTGTCTTCTATCAGTAAAATCGACTTCGTGCGCAAGTCCTAAAGCAAAAGCGTGCAGTTCTTCTTCTGTGATTATAAATCTATCAGCATTTTCTCTCTATTTGTCATCGAGTGGACGTGCCGCGGCCGCCGAAGAATGCGATCAACAGTAACATTCGAAAGCACAAGCCAGAATGCCCTGCCCTCCTTGTTTATAAAAAAATTTCAAAACGCTTACCAGCTGACATGGAGAGAAAAACAATTACTGGGTACGCCAAAATGAAGTGACGGCAGAGTACACTCATCAAGCGCAGGCTCCTCTTATTGCATAAAATTAGTTAACCTATGGTTGTAACAGGTGGCCTTTTGTGTTCGACTAGTGCATTGATTTGACTCTAAGTGAAATTCAGATGACCAGACATCGAAAGACTAAATTTATACTAAAAATTAATTAGTTATATTATAGCAGACGAATTTTATAAGAAAATATAGGTCAAGAAAAGGTTATTGGTATATTGTTGTTTACGCAGGATGGAAGGCGTGAATTCGGGATGCTAAGAGAGCAATAAAATATCGGAATTCGGAAAGATGTAGCTGAAGATGCCATTCTAAGTAAACATATTTCTGAACTGCGGTTTGGAGATCATAAGATGAACCTATACTTTCTACGCCAAATTTATGGAAGTTGGTATTACCGACAATGTTTGATTTAATGGTAAGTTTTGTAATTTAAACAACGCATAGTGATTTTTCCTCAAACTGATATCTAACGGAACTCATTCGTTCTGCTCTGACTACTAGCCGATTTGAAGCTGCTATCAGGGCTCGAGAAATGAGCTCCAAGGCAGAGAGGGACGAGTGAGTTCCGTTTGCGCGATTGGTGAACATTCATCAACCAGTTTCAATATCTCCCGGCCTAAACCGGCAAGACAGCGAGTCCGTCGCTCAATGGTTAGAGTGCTAGACTTTGTTAAAAAAAGAGCTGCGAGTTCCGCCCTTGGGTGATGCAGCACTTGAGATTGGATATGCCGGGCTGACTGCAACTTATAAGCCAGAAATCGTCATTTTCTGTCTCCCTTATCTTTGCCGGCAAGACTATCTGTCTAAATCGAATGCTTACTTCTAAGCAAGGCTTCCCTGATATAGGTGGTAGCTACGTCTGGCTCACTAAAATGTTTTAGTTCCAATAACTACTGAATTAATATTATTTGTTTGATACTAAGGGAGGTCCAAAAAATAATTATTTCAAAAGCTGACAACATGTACCTGCTGTTAAATGATTTGGCCTTTCAGAGAGTTGGAAATCAACTTGTATAATTGTATTGCATAGCCTGAGGGTGACCTCATAGTAGGCATGCCATCTTAACAGCTATGTTCAAGTGCTCCAGCTAGCAATGGCTTCTGAAGGCTTTTTTATCATGGGTTGCTCAAACAAACATTATATACCCTTACAGTTTGCAATTTTTAGATAATAAAGTTGACATTAATGAACCGCATACTTCCTCAGAAGCGTAATGAAATTTATCAATGGCATTTGCGTCCTTGACCAAAATGTGATGTAGGACATGTTCTTAAAGGGCCAATACTCTCATTTGCAATGCATGTAGCGGTCAACTGGAAAACCTGAACTAAACATGTTGTGTACTCCTAACAAGAGTTCATTTTTTAAACACCAAGTTTCGTAGATGGAACTAAAAGGTTGTTAGAAAAGCTTGCAAAACAAGATTTATTAAAATCAAAACGAAAGGCGCAAAGAGGCTGAGTGACTTAAACCTTTAATCTGAAACAGCGCTTGCGATTGCAATTGGCACATAATCTTTTTGACTTTTAAAAATATGCATTTAACGCGGACTATTTCCACCAGCAGTGATTCAGTAAAAACCCCAGGAACACGGGAATCAAGTTTTTATTTTCTGACCGTTACTGGAACATTTTCCTCAAAATTGAAGAAACTGTGTAACTTAAACAACTTAAAGGTGAGAAGGCAATATGCTTTTTTCTGAAAATATCATTCCAAACCTCTCAGCACAAACGTTTTCCGTGCCACGTGAGCATAGAAAACACACCACACTGGCGGAAATGCAAGCAATGCGTAATGGCCGAACGCTGTAATCGCCAACACCAGGACGCAACATCTTTGAAGGGGTCGCAAAATTTTGGACAAAATTGCTCTTCCTGAAAAACGATGTTAGCATCGTGCACTTTAAATATTTCATTGTTAATTGGAATGAAAGCAGCCCAAAAAATCAGTTTATAGTGAGCGCAGTTTACCAACCTATGCCTACATAAGCAATTAACATGCGAACGGAGAGCTGAAAAGATGCTTTAAATCAACACCTTTTTCAAATTCCAGCTGCCGCAAACAGTGTAGCGTTCCGGGAGACCGGAGAATTACGCAAACAAGCCAGCAACCATTTAAAATATTGCGTGGCCGAATTCCCAAACACATTGTACAAAGAGCCAATCCTACATACTATAATGTGTGACACGAAAGCCCCAAAGCACTTTTTTGGCTCAATAAGTCAACCCTTTGTAGTGTCTCGCGGTAAAAAAAGAACGATTTCGTGTGGTTTTTGCTGTGATTTCTGTCTGGCTCCGGGGGCATTTCACGCTCGCTGTTTGTCCACACCGGTGTTCTTTGATGTCTGGTACTTGCTAGTACGACCACACCTAGGTGGTGGCGGCGGTGGCAGCAGATTTCACCCATTCATGCTCTTTTTTGTAGTTGCGGCACTGACCACATCCTTTCTGGGAAAGTATTATAAATAAGGAATGCTTGTTGTCTATTCATGACATTTAAAAATTCTGATATTAATTGCTTGTCTTCTCATTATACAAAGACCTGTCTCAACTACTGGCCTAAAGCTGATTCACTAAATTCTTAATGTATTACCTTCTTATATCAACAAAATATTGAATCATAGTTATACGCACACCAATCTCGATATCATTTCTTGAGCATATCTAAATCATATGGTGAGGCAAAAGGTTTTGTACACGTATAAAAGCAAAACCAATATTTTGCCAGTTCAGTTGCTCCAATATGGTTCGAATCTCATGTAAGTTACGAAAGAATGATAATCAGTAACAATTTGAAATCAACGCATGTACGAAAATTTTGACATAATACAACACAATAAAAAGTGCTAGCAATTTGTTTAGAAAAACTCACATTTCCAAAAAAAGCTCATTTTCCAAAAACCTGAAATTACTCTGTCAGCATAAGTATGTGTATTCTTAACTACAATCGTAAGCGTTCCATTTTAATTTGTGTAGATTAAAGTACATTGTTATTTTCAAAGTTTGTACTTATTTTGGGTACTGGGTTATATTTGGCTTTAGGTTTTCCCTGACAGTCCGAAAAATATTCCAGGAGTTTCCTTATTTTAACCCTTTTTCCAACTGATTTGCTCTCTGGTCCTTATTTTCACTAAAACCTCAAAATTAGGGCATTTCTTTGAAGAATTTATCAAAAAAGAGATATAGACCTTAGTACTTAAAGTGATGCCCACTCTGTGCTTTATTTATATATTCGCCCGGCGATCAAAATTCCTTGTTGAGAAACATTTACGTCCTCCACGAAAAAAGGCTTTAAATGAATATTCCTATGCCCAACTATTCAATTTTTTAATGCTTTAACACTTCAAAATGTACTCTTGTTACATATCGGACCGACTAGTCTCTGCGGGTTATTTCCGGCTGAACATGTTTGGAAAGACCGAGGTTTTCTTAGTGAACAAGAGTTAGAAGCGCTGAAACCTACAGGCACAGCTCCCCCAAGGCTTTATGGTTTGCCAAAGATTCACAAACCAGCCGTTCCAATACGGCCAATAATGGATATGTGCAACTCACCATATCATGCAATTGCAAAGTGGCTGGCAGAAAAGTTGAAACTGATTCGGCACCAAATAGCACCGCATAGCCTACGTGACACGTTTGAATTATTCGAATCAATAAGATTCGCTAATATCAACGGTAAAACGATTTTATCCCTAGATGTCGCGTCACTGTTCACCAACATTCCCCTCACAGAAACCATTGAATTTTTGTGTGACGAGATTGTTAAAAAAGAGTTCCCAATCGGCATGCTGATCGGAGACATGAAGCAATTTCTCTTAAGCTGCACTTTAAACGTGCAATTCAGCTTCAATGGCCAATTTTACCGCCAAATCGATGGGGTACCGATGGGATCACCGCTTGGACCTCTTTTAGCGGATACTTTCATGGGCAAAATGGAGAGCAACAAACTTGCTCCTATTATAAAAGACCTTCCAGCCTATGCTCGCTATGTGGATGATATATTTATAATAGCAGACGGAAGACTTCAGCTTGAAAAATTCTTAGATAAAGTGAATCAGGTGCACTCAGCGTTAACCTTCACTTTGGAAAAAGAGGACAGACAGTGCCTCCCCTTTCTGGACGTCCTTCTTAGTAGAAGATCTGATGGATCAATAATTAGAAGTGTATTTCGTAAAAAGACCTGGACAGGGCAATGGAATAACTTCTACGGTTTTGTGCCACTAAGTCAGAAACGAGGCCTAGTCCGCTGCCTCACGAACCGAGCTAGGAGAATATGTTCTCCAGAGACACTGGAGGACGAACACGCACTGCTTAAAAATACCTTACAAGAAAATGGGTTCCCCGATAAGTTTATGGAGGAACGTCCACCAAGACCGGAGGTACCGACGGCTGAGAAGAAAACCTTATTTTTTACATTGCCTTTTTAAGGTTATCCAGCAAGCGAACTTCTACAGCTTCGTCTGAACGCTGCAATCGCGCGTACATATCCAGCAGCAAAGTTAAGATCATTGTTCTCGAGCACTCCACTCCTTCGCCTTGAAGGCAAGGATAGACTGCCGTTCCAGACCACATCAATGTGTATCTACAACTTTACATGCTCCTGTGGGGCAAGTTACATTGGTCGAACGATTAGACGTCTATCCAAGCGCATGCGAGACCATCACCCTGCGTGGCTAAACAGAGGCGAAACTTAGTCGATATCAAGCGCAATTCTGGCTCACTTGGTAGACAGCGGTCATCAGGTACACGTCAACCAAGCATTTAGAGTTGTCTACAAAGTTGCGGCTAAACACTCTAAGTTCCTGCGTCAGCGGATGCTTGCGACGGCAGAAGCAAGCGCCATTCGCCTCACAAACCCAATTTTATGTGCGCAGAAAGCATTTGTAGCGACCCTAAGGCTTCCGTGGCCAAAAGCCTTTTCCAAATCTGCCCTCACGCCTCTTACTACGCCGCGAAACAATGATGAGACAGCGGCATCAAGCATCCAAAGGCCACTGACACAATCTCAAGACGTTGACACCTTGCGTCCTCACACAACCCAACAAAACCCGAGACGAGGACCACTGGATGACATTAACTAATTGTCTGACTTCTTCCCCTTTCGCTCTCCCTCCACCCCCATTTCTCTCTCCCCCCACCCCCATTTCTCTGTCCTCAATTAAGACTAGAATCTGATCCCCTTGATCCCCCCTGGATCCTTTTACACCTCTCCCCCCTCTCTCCCCCTTGAAAATACTGATTGGTTTTCCTAAAACTTTCGTTGACTCTACCCTCCCTTACTGTATTGCCTGATGATGAATTAATCGAAAACGTTCATTCGCTTAACTTGAATTTCTTAATGTTTGGAATTCTCCACATCTCTTCTCCCAGCGAAACTCCTGTCCGACCTGCAAATGATTGTTTGCCGCTTTCGAAGGCTGCCCCCTTCCCCCTTGGAATGCGGACCGCCCATGACTGACTCAAATGCACATGACTGAATACTGCACCCCTCACCCCGGTCTCGGCCCTTTGTTGACACTCTCACATTGCAAAACTTCATATTTACATTGCGACCACCCAGACAGAGTACGACGGTGTTGACCCAGATGTCTGTTCCCTCCTTTTGACCCAGTGCCCGCGGCTAATCCGACAACCACTCGTCAAGTCAACCCACCACCACTGCCTGTCAAACGCTTGCCCCCCCCCCCCCTCTGTTCCCGTCCATCCCCCCTCCCCCTTTTGGACTGGTGCATTCAGACCAATGGGAGCCCCCAGGAACTGCCTCCTGGATTCCTATATAACCAGATCCATGCCCCTTTGACGCACTCCCTTTGCTCTTGACTTGGAATATCCATTGTTAAAGTTTGTGTATTTATTGTGTACTATTTCTCATAATAGTACCGTACCACCTTGATAGTTGTTGTCACTGGTTTTGGCGTACGCGTAACTGCTGGATACAGTTGGAGAAGTAAAGGGACGAAAACTGCGTATGGAACATTTCTTCAGGGTCACGTCAAAGTTCGCATGGGAAACTTCGAACAGACTTTTAATTTTCACGAAAATTAAAGCATAAATACTCGTCTTTGATGGAATCTATTTTCGGCAAGTTTCCGGTCGTTCAAACGGCTGGCTTTCAGATGTCATCAGGCTATCTATAAATGTTGCCGTACGGTACCCTACTAAAGTGACCTTTCCTAAATGAAAAAAATTCAAATATCTTTTTAAATTTCTTGAGGTAGCAAATACGCTCTACGTCAAAATTTCCAACAAGGCATAAGGACTCACAGTGCGACTGAATTTACGATTCCTGGTGTGGCCTCGATAGTTCAGTTGGCTAGAGCGTTGGCTGTATTCAAGCCTTCCCCATTTCTGGCATGGATTTGAATCTCACCGGGCTGCCAAACTTTTAACGATTGGGCTGATTGGACTACTGAAATCCATCAAACGCCTTCTAGGGTAAAATCACAGTAACAAGCACATTTCGGTAGTTCTCAGAGGGCTACAAACAGCCGTTTTTTCCGCTAGTAAATAACCTGTCCAAAACACTAATGCCAACCATTTTTTCATTAAAATGTTCTGCTTGTGTCTGAGAACATTCCCTATTGTGCGGACGTTGTTTCTGGCTCTGTGACTTCACCACGCATGGAAAAAAGTTAGAAAGAGCAAGCGGGGGACATGGATTTCGTTCCACAATGTTGACTTGTCTTTGTATAATGCGGGTAAGGCCTGGATTCAGAGTTTAGCAAACCCAACGTGATAGCCCCATGGGGGATAATACAGATGGCTCAAATTTGCAAGAATACACGCAATTATACTGTGTATAAACAGACTCTGCAATTTGAAGACTGTATAAAGAGCAAAATTTAATGGATCCATAAATTTCGAGTACTTGTTCAAGCACGAACAACCCGCACCTTACGCTACCTGGAGGCAGCGTACATAAGGCGGTTTAAACCCGACCTATGTAAACAATTGGAGCATGTAGTTAACCTAACACTGGTAACACTGGCTCCTTGTTTACACATTCCCCTCCCCAAATTTTCTTTCATTTTTTCCTAGACATTTTTTCTCCAGTTTTTGCTGTCTACAGCGTTTAACTTTCAGCTTTATCGAATGCCTCTTGGCCATGTACAGTGACCTTGCCGGTTTTGATCGATTTTTTCTGTATGAATTCAGCTGTGTATTTTCTCTAACGTTCATTCCCGTTATGCAATGAGGGGTGGCAACTGAAGAGCCCTCTCGAAATTTATGGATCCATCAAAATTTTGCTGTTTATACAGTCTTCAAATTTTCACCAGGGAAAAGAAGCTTTACATTTCTGAGACACTGCAATGTCAATTGACTTTGATGCTCCAATATTGATTCCATCTAAGCTGCCGTTAATTAAATAAATCTCAAAAACGTCGCTTTCTACGTTTTCTGTTAATATTGATACCTGGCAGCGAGCTTATTCATCCCAAGGACTAGGCGGTTAGCTGAACTATGCTGTTAGAATTAGAAAACACATTGTGACTGCAACTGTTCTTGCACTTACATCGGCAAATTGTGGTTTTATCTGTTGAATTAATGTGGTACTCTTTCCATTTTCATAGGTGTCGACTTTTCGGTCCATTCGACTTCTACATTCAAGCTGCTTGTGCTTCGCATGGACCAAAGGAAACCATCGAATTCGTGGTTGAGCATGTGGTATGTTTCTTCCGCCTTTATTTACGGCCCTTGGCCTGGTTGTACCGACAAGGGTTGCGCTTATGAAATTTCTAAAAGTCCTCTGTAATTGGACGTTGCAAAGCTCTCCTTCAGTTGCTCTGACGACCGCCTAATACGTAAATATTCCAATTACAACGAATGCTCCTTCTGATTATTGCCAAGTAATGCCTGCTTTTGCGCAGTATTTATTGTCTTTCAACGTTACGCGTCTATTTTTGGAAGCATTGTTTAGCAAATCAACCTCAATTTTGGCGTATCAAACGTGTTCTGGTAAGTGGTTATCGGAAGTGTGCGAGCAGCAGCAGCAGCAGCAAAAACGCGGATAAAATCTAGGATGTTCATGCCTTGGTTGAGAAAACTTGTAACGAGTAACTATTTGATCAAAAAATGGGGCTTGTATACGCTACAGAGTAAACCAAGGAACAGATGAGTTAAAAACGTAAAACGTAAAATAATCTTATGCGATCAAAGCGTCCTTTCTGACTAGGGAAACTGATGAACGTTTCAAGCTTAGCCATTCGCATGACGTGCGTGTATTAAAAAGGATTGGGTAGTCTCGGCGTTTGCAAATTCACACCTGCGTGACCTATTTGAAGGCATCCGTTGTTGCAAGCCCTCGCTCACCTGACAGCTTTAAGGTATGTTGTGGTTCTTGCTGTTGAAGGTTCATGTACCTTATGTCACAATCCGATCTTTAATCAGCGTACCAGTTCTATTAACCATGGAGCCAATTATATATCGTCAGCCCAAAACTATCATCTGGACTGTATGATGCGATAGCAAAGAAGCCATCTATAATGAACTGTTGGAGAATACATAGAAATTCAGCACTAATATAAATGCCCATCACTCTTGACTTTCTTGATCTCTTCAAGGGAATCGCCATCAATATGTTTTACGAAGCAGGGGGCCGGCTTGCACCACAATACAAAATTTATCCGCGCTTGGAGCATAAACAAAGATTCGATACTAAAGTTTTGCTGAAAAATATGTTGTGCTCATCCTGTGCTCCTGAACGTGCCTCTTCGGAATATTAGTTTATTAGACACTTATACGACTATTTTGATGCACTTAGCATCAAAATCACAGAAGAACTTATGCGTGATTTGATTTTTTGATTCATTATCGCAGCCTACCGGGTTTTATACACAAAGTATGTTAGAGGAAAAATAGAAAATATATGTGCTCAAACGTATTCAAGAACATGAGAAAAAAGGCCTAGTACAACAAATACTTCCACCTGCAAGAATCGAATGAACATTTTTAATCATGTGCGGCCTGATAAAGCCTTTTTGGCAGTCAACCAATTACTAACATGTTTATCAATCCATAAGGCCGGCATTTATTTACAAGGATACTAGTGCAAGCTATTGGTCTGCACAAGATGAGTACTCGGAAGTAGATGTCACTAGGTTATTTGTACTGATATTTGTAAGACTCAACTAAAATTCATCCTAAGTCCTACTCTCTTCAGACTAATGGCTTCATTTTAACTGATCTTGTTACTCCCTGCTTACGTATGGGTTAAAACCTTAATCGGTCACATGATTTCATTCGTTCACTGATAAATTATCGGAAACGCCCCGATGTATGCTAGGTAGCTATGATAGCCACGTAAACAGTGAGGAAGTAGGCGTAGATTTCGATTATTTACAATCATTTGAATCAAGACAGAATAGCCGAATTTATTCGCGTGAATAAATTTTGAGAGCGCTTTTCAGCTGCTGCCGCTCCGTGCATGAACAACGAAATAATAAGAGAACACATCAATTTCAATTTACACAAAATCGATAAAAGCAAGGTTGTATCAGCGTGGCAAGGGGCCAAAAGTTATGTTAACTGTTAAACTTGGGACTAAAAGAAGTGAAGGGGGAATTTAACAATAGAAAAATACAGTTGCCCTTTGCGGCCAAAATCTACGGACCAGTCGGTTCCGATAAAGCCCGTTTTTATATCCTTACCATTTAAAGGAGACAACATCGCGAATACAATCAAGCGACGACTACTTTGTTCTATCCAAAGAACTTACTCTGCAGCCTTGCTTGTTTTCCTCACTCCAACAAAAAGGCTCTCAATTAACCGGCCAAAGGATGCCTTGCCTTTGCACGCCACCTCAAATTGTGTATACGAATATACCTGCACTTGCGGATGCAAGTACATTGGCCGTACGCAAAGGCAATTGGCAACCAGGGCTGCTGAGCATTTGCCTACTGGGTTTTTAAAACAGGAGAACAAAGTACCACGTTCATCTGTTACAAAACACTAACTAGAAAGTGGTCATTCGGTTGACACTAACACATCTTTCCGCGTTCTTGTTCGAGCATGAACAAACCGGACCTTGCGTTTCATGGAAACATCCTACATACGGCGGGAGAAACCCGACCTATGTAAGCAACTGGACCATGTAGTCAATCTTTAATTACCGTGGTAAATACATACCACACCTTTATTCTTGTTAAATTTCCCCCCCCCCACTTCTTTTAGTCCAAAGTTTAACAGTTGACATAACTTTTGGCCACTTGCCACGTTGGTACATCCTTGCTTTTATCGATTTTGTGTAAATTCAAATTGATGTGTTCTCTTAATATTTCGTTGTTCATGCACGGAGCGGCAGCAGCTGAAAAGCGCTCTCAAAATTTATTCACGCGAATAAATTCTGCTATTCTGTCTTGCTTCAAATTATTACCAAGGCAAAAGTGCTTTAAATATTTAAAATCAGGCCGTTGCACTATTATAGCTCACAGAGAAGTCACTCAAGGTAAAAAAACTGCCCTATCTTTTTTGATATATAGTTCTGTTCTACTCTGGTTGGAACATTACCTTAAGTCTTATGTTGACGAGGATCACAGCATTCTAACAACGATGATAGCATGTAGCCCTTGGCACATTTATGCTAAACTAGCTATTGTCCGCCTACGTTATTAATGTAGTTCCGAAATTCCCATAAAATAATTCAGAAGTGCAGTTGGTGGGCATAGGCACGCTTTCGATGAAGTCTTATCCATCCAGTTCATTTATATTGGAACGGAGTAAAAGATTAAACACGCAGTCAATAGTGCCCGTTATTTTTATCCCCATCAGTCATAGGAATTTGGCGAGGGGTCGATAAGAGACTGCTCGTTTCGTGGCCGTGAGGGCTTGGTGGATCCGGTCCAGGGAGAGGGGATAGGAGTGAGCAAGAATGATCAGAGAAGAGTGAATACAGTTAAGTGACAGGCACGGAGCTTGTCGGAGATCCTTCTCTGCACACAAGACTGATTTCATCGATGTGATAGTGGTCGCATCTGCTGCTGCTAGCAGACACTGGCCCAGAGACTTGGGTTAGTATGGTGGGACCTTCGAAATCGACGGGAAGTCTTCACCGAGGTCCACACGATGTCCGAAATCAACCATCAGCGTGACAATAGCACTGTTTATGCCTCTGTCTTTACCTTTCTTCAGTTATGCCAGGAGTATGCAGTTAAAAGGTCGTTGGCACTACCAGGGGCGTAGGCTGCACGAGGTTCTCTTTACCCACACAAGACCGGTTTCCTCAATCTGCTAGCCGTCGCTTCTAGTGTTGTATTTTATGCCAGAAGATAGCATCCCAACTTGTCAACCTTTATTTAGTCCTCGTTTCTTGAAAGCATATGGCCTTTCATAGTTTGTCGCATCAGAACTTATTGAATTCAAACTAGAATTGTTAGCTTCTAAAGACGCTTAACAGACACTCTTCTTACCTACATTAGTCAAAAACACTGGGCGACGTGAACTAATTGTCGAAGTTTCTTTTCCCCCTTCCTTCCTTCTCCCTCTATTGGCCCTAATGATGGCTAGAATCTGACCCGTTTAATTCCTAAACACCTCTCCTCCCTAATTATTACTGATTGTTTACTTGAGCTCTCGTTAACTCCACCCTCCGTTAACAGTATTAACAGTCGGATGATATATAATCGGAAATGTTATTTTGCCTAGCTTGACTTTTTGAATCTATAGAAAAGTCAACGCACTCGAAATTCCCTGCTTTTGTACAACTAAATAACTGAGAACTAATTCTCCTCCGGAAAAAAAAGATTTTTTTAGCATCAAATGAAGCAAATGACAGAAGAAGTAACATTCGAACATGGGACTAGGAACTATGGCCGTCAGAAAAGCCGATAAGACTAATAAAATACCGTTTTATTGTCTCAAAATTGTAACGTTAAGTATAATGTCAGATAAGAAATGACCACAATCACAGAGACCACCAACTTACGCTGGCAGTGGATTCCAACTTGGTCTTTTTCAGACGAAGAAGAAGATGCGATCACTGGAACAAGAGTTTTTATTTTCCTGACGTTTGGGATTCTGTCAAGAATCGCATCTTCTTCTCCTGAACTGCTTCCTGGAACTCATTTATTCTCCTCTATTGGTCTTTTTATCCACCGAGAACCGATTTAATCTACGGATCTTATTCATTGGTACCTTTTCGAATCATGCGCCTTAATATCCCTCTGTCACGAAGCACATCAGCGAATGTCGATTACCTCACCCAAGGCTCTTCTAACAGATGTTTCTTAGTTGGACAGATGGGTAAACGGCTATTACGGGTTCGAATCTCGGATGACCCACACTTGGGATTTGGGTACGACTGGCTGATGGCGGCTAATAAGCCATTAATGGACATCCCGGGCTCCCTTGTACTTTCTTGCTTAAACTAGTTACGGTTGTGATCATGCCCCATCTAGATGGCCTCAATGATGTCACGGACGGTACCTCTCCATGCGTGACGATTGGCGGCAGTGGATCTGGAGAGCTCCATCTAGTCTCTTCTGCAGCAACGGAAACCTAAAATAAAAGACCCAAGAACTGTTTCCGTCTCTTGACGGACGCTGTTGAGGCAAGTCTTCAGTTGCCCTCCTCTTCGACGCCTCCACGTGGGCTGTGGTGCCGGGTCGACGACAGCATAGCTAAGCTGGTGGGGTGAGCGAAGGGGAACGTGTCCAAACCATCTCAGTCGCCTTACTTGAATGGCCTGCGATACCCTCGCGATACGATCGCAACGGTTGAAGACTGTCTTATTCGAGATGAAGTCGATATACTTAACTGGCAGCGATGATCTTCAGGTACCGGTGGTCAAAGACCACATGGGAAGGCGGCTTCTACAGGAAAGGAAGAGTACCCGTTAGCCTAGCTGCTGGCTACCTGAATATTTCACAGGGGCGGGTGGTGGCATGGCCTTCAGTGAAGGTCATCTGCGAAATAAGCAGGCTCCCGGGTCTGGCAAATAAGCAGTTGTGGACGCAGCAGCGACAGTGTTACCAGGGCGTGGAGGGCTGAAGTCTAGGGCACCGACTGCCTCATAAAATGCCGCAAGTCCCAATGACGACCCTGTGCCATGGCGAGCGTGAACCGCCATCAAATAGGGTTGTTTGCCACCACTGCATTGTGGTAAGGTTGTCGAGCCAAAATGCTAGAGAAGCCAACCACCTGTATTCAACATCCCCAAGAAACCTCAACGCAGGGCTCCTATGTTTTTTTTCGGTTCCACTTCAAGATTATAAACTCTGGTACATATATAAGAACCGGTAAGATAACAAGAGGCCTTTGGCTGTTAAGGTGACCAAAAATCAGTAGCAACAGAATCAGTAACTAGCCCCAGGTCTGGCACGCCGGAGTCAGTTGGTCTGTCTGGTCCAACTTCAGTAAGCGGAAGCGTGAACAGGAAGTCGAACCGAACGCCGCAGCCGCAACCAATTCCACACCAGACGATGATGCATGTGTGTGGGGTTGAACGCGAAGGGGGATCGCCGAGGGGACGCGGACGCCTCCCCCCCCCTAGTCTGTCCATTCAGTGTGGTGCGGGGGGCAGGTGTGAACGCCAATGACGCCCGGGTGCGAACGCGGTGCTGGCGCGTGATTCGTGCGGCCGGAACGACAAACACGCACCACGCAAAGTGAATTAATGAACCCTGACGCCCCGCCCCCGACACCAGAAGCCCATACATGGGGCGCAGAAAGTCCTTGCCACCGCGACAAATTGACCGCGGCGACAGCCATAAGTCAGCAGGAGCTGCAACTAGGGGCGACGGTAAACACATCAGCGGACCTCCCTTGATGGCCTCGTCTACCGCAAAGATTGTGCTAGCCTAACCACCAAAGTATTTAGGAAAACACGTCCAACATGATACAAGTACAGTAGTTGCCGGTTATTAAACCCACGGTTAATAGGCCCAGCCGCGTATTAAGCCCAAGTCAGCTTGGGATGGAATTTTACTCAGCAAAATCCGCCGGCTTATAAGCCCAGTCGCCGGCTACTAAGCCCAGTTTGCCAGCAGGATAGATTGAGATTCTCATCTTTCTGCGTGCGCAACGTGGTCTACAGGCATCAGATTTCACAAAATTTGACGATTTTTGGTGCCTAGAGAAGGACCACAAAGAGCACTTGCGAGTGAAGTTTGCTCCAAAACAACTGACACTTGACCGCTGTTCCAAAAAGTGTCGCAAATTATTTTTTTGTTTATTTTTGCTATTACGTAAAATACAGACAGAAAGCATCCTTTTCTTGTACATAACCAAGCTCTAGACATAATACAATACGTATGTAATGTATAGTGCCTATCCTGTGTTTGCTAATCAAGAACTAGGACTCTCCGGTCAATGCGCCCGCCACTTATTAAGCCCAATTTGGTCCGGGCCCAAGGTGGGCTTAATAGCTGGTGACTTCTGTACTGAACTTCAACGGCAACCAGCCAAGCAACCACAGAAGCACTTGCATAAGGACACTTTATCGGTGTGCTGAGAGGCACTGCAATGAACCATTCGAAAAAGTTGCCGATACAAGCGAACTTGCGAGTCCCAAGGAGTACTTGAGAAGAAAAAGAAGAAGAAGAAGAAGAAGAAGAAGGAGAAGAAGAAGAAGAAGAAGAAGAAGAAGAAGAAGAAGAAGAAGAAG